>JBBBDQ010002982.1:0-11921 GCA_037127315.1 Ascarosepion bandense | reverse complement strand
TGTAAATTCTGTAGCTTCAATATTGTCACCAATCAATTGGCTGTTTAGATGCTTGTAGAAATCAAAAACATTAATTGTAATTCATAAATTCTAACTTTATTGCTCACCAATCAATTGGCTGTTGCTGTTTGTAGGAAATCAAAAGCAAATAATTGTAATTCATAAATTCTGGTTTTAATATTGCTCACCAATCAATTGGCTGTTTCGATGCTTGTAGAAATCAAAAAGCAAATAATTGTAATTCATAAATTCTAACTTTAATATTGCTCTACCAATCAATTGGATGTTTGCGATGTGAAGAAATCAAAAGGAAAAAAAAATTGTAATTCATAAATTCTAGTTTTAATATTTGTCACCAATCAATTGGCTGATTTTGCTGTTTGTAGAAATCAAAAAGCAAATAATTGTAATTCATAAATTCTAGCTTTAATATTGTCACCAATCAATTGGCTGTTTCAATGCTTGTAGAAATCAAAAAGCAAATAATTGTAATTAATAAATTAATTTAATATTGCTCACCAATCAATTGGCTGTTTCGATGTAGAAATCAAAAAGCAAATAATTGTAATTCATAAATTCTAGTTTTAATATTGTCACCAATCAATTAGCTGCTTTTGCTGTTTGTAGAAATCAAAAGCAAATAATTGTAATTCACTTAAATTAGTTTTAATGTTGCTCACCAATCATTTGGCTATTTAGAGTACTTGTAGAAATCAAAAAGCAAATAATTGTAATTCATAAATTCTAGCTTTAATATTGCTCACCAATCAATTGGATGTTTCGATGCTTGAAGAATCAAAAGGAAAAAAATTGTAATTCATAAATTCTGGTTTTTAATATTGCTCACAATTCAATTAGCTGATTTTGCTGTTGTAGAAATCAAAAAGAAAAGCAAATAATTGTAATTCTTTGTAAAATTCTAGTTTATTTTAATATTTACTCACCAATCAATTAGCTGATTTTGCTGTTTGTGAAAATCAAAAGCAAATAATTGTAATTCATAAATTCTAGCTTTAATATTGCTCACCAATCAATTGGCTGTTTCAATGCTTGTAGGAAATCAAAAAGCAAACTAATTGTAATTAATAAATTCTAGTTTTAATATTGCTCACCAATCAATTGGCTGTTTCGATGTGTAGAAATCAAAAGCAAATAATTGTAATTCATAAATTCTAGTTTTAATATTGCTCACCAATCAATTAGCTGCTTTTGCTGTTTGTAGAAATCAAAAAGCAAATAATTGTAATTCATAAATTCTAGTTTTAATATTGCTCACCAATCAATTGTGGCTGTTTTTCGATGCTTGTAGAAATCAAAAGCAAATAATTGTAATTAATAAATTCAGTTTTAATATTGCTCACCAATCGTTTCTTCGATGTATGAAATCAAAAAAGCAAATGATTGTAATTCACTATAAATTCTAGCTTTAATATTGCTCACCAATCAATTGGATGTTCGATGCTTGAAGAAATCAAAGGAAAAAAAATTGTAATTCATAAATTCTAGTTTTAATATTGCTCACCAATCAATTAGCTGATTTTGCTGTTTGTGAAATCAAAAAAAGCAAATAATTGTAATTCATAAATTCTAGCTTTAATATTACTCACCAATCAATTGGCTGTTTAAATTAACCCTTGGAAATCAAAAAGCAAATAATTGTAATTAATAAATTCTGGTTTTAATATTGCTCACCAATCAATTGGCTGTTTCGATGCTTGTAGAAATCAAAAAGCAAATAATTGTAATTCATAAATTCTAGCTTTAATATTGCTCACCAATCAATTGGCTGATTTTGCTGTTTGTAGAAATCAAAAGCAAATAATAGTAATTCATAAATTCTAGCTTTAATATTGCTCACCAATCAATTGGCTGATACGATGCTTGTAGGAAATCAAAAAAGCAAATAATTGCTGATTCATAAATTCTAGCTTTTAATATTTGCTCACCAATCAATTAGCTGCTTTTGCTGTTTTGTAGAAATCAAAAGCAAATAATTGTAATTCATAAATTCTAGCTTTAATATTGCTCACCAATCAATTGGCTGATTTTGCTGTTTGTAGAAATCAAAAGCAAATAATTGTAATCCATAAATTCTAGCTTTAATATTGCTCATCAATCAATTAGCTGCTGTATTGTGCAAATCAAAAAGCAAATGAGTGTAATTCATAAATTCTAGTTTAATATTGCTCACCAATCAATTGTAGCTGCTTTTGCTGTTTTGTAGAAATCAAAAAAGGCAAAAAATTGTAATTCATAAATTCTAGCTTTAATATTGCTCACCAATCAATTATTGTTTCGATGCTTGTAGAAATCAAAAAGCAAATAATTGTAATTAATAAATTCTAGTTTTAATATTGCTCACCAATCAATTGGCTGTTTAGTGCTTGTAGAAAATCAAAAGCAAATAATTGTAATTCATAAATTCTGGTTAACTATTGCTCACCAATCATTTAGCTGTTTTGATGCTTGTAGAAATCAAAAAGTAAATAATAGTAATTCATAAATTCTAGCTTTAATATTGCTCACCAATCAATTGGCTGTTTCGATGCTTGTAGAAATCAAAAAGTAAATAATAGTAATTCATGAAATTCTAGCTTTAATATTGCTCACCAATCAATTGGCTGTTTCGATGCTTGTAGAAATCAAAAAAGAAAATAATTGTAATTCATAAAATTCTGGGTTTAATATTGTCACCAATCAATTAGCTGCTTTTGCTGTTTGTAGAAGTAAAAAAGCAAATAATTGTAATTCATAAATTCTAGTTTTTAATATTGCTCACCAATCAATTGGCTGTTTCGATGCTTGTGGGAAATCAAAAAGCAAATAATTGTAATTCATAAGTTCTAGCTTTAATATTGCTCACCAATCAATTGGATGTTTCGATGCTTGAAGAAATCAAAAGGAAAAAAATTGTAATTAATAAATTCTAGTTTTAATATTGCTCACCAATCAATTAGTTGATTTTGCTGTTTGTAGAAATCAAAAAGCAAATAATTGTAATTCATAAATTCTAGTTTTAATATTACTCACCAATCAATTAGCTGATTTTGCTGTTTGTAGAAATCAAAAAGCAAATAATTGTAATTCATAAATTCTAGCTTTAATATTGCTCACCAATCAATTGGCTGTTTCAATGCTTGTAGAAATCAAAAAGCAAATAATTGTAATTAATAAATTCTAGTTTTAATATTGCTCACCAATCAATTGGCTGTTTCGATGCTTGTAGAAATCAAAAAGCAAATAATTGTAATTCATAAATTCTAGTTTTAATATTGCTCACCAATCAATTAGCTGCTTTTGCTGTTTGTAGAAATCAAAAAGCAAATAATTGTAATTCATAAATTCTAGTTTTAATATTGCTCACCAATCAATTGGCTGTTTCGATGCTTGTAGAAATCAAAAAGCAAATAATTGTAATTCATAAATTCTAGCTTTAATATTGCTCACCTATCAATTGGATGTTTCGATGCTTGAAGAAATCAAAAGGAAAAAAATTGTAATTCATAAATTCTAGTTTTAATATTGCTCACCAATCAATTAGCTGATTTTGCTGTTTGTAGAAATCAAAAAGCAAATAATTGTAATTCATAAATTCTAGTTTTAATATTACTCACCAATCAATTAGCTGATTTTGCTGTTTGTAGAAATCAAAAAGCAAATAATTGTAATTCATAAATTCTAGCTTTAATATTGCTCACCAATCAATTGGCTGTTTCAATGCTTGTAGAAATCAAAAAGCAAATAATTGTAATTAATAAATTCTAGTTTTAATATTGCTCACCAATCAATTGGCTGTTTCGATGCTTGTAGAAATCAAAAAGCAAATAATTGTAATTCATAAATTCTAGTTTTAATATTGCTCACCAATCAATTAGCTGCTTTTGCTGTTTGTAGAAATCAAAAAGCAAATAATTGTAATTCATAAATTCTAGTTTTAATATTGCTCACCAATCATTTGGCTATTTCGATGCTTGTAGAAATCAAAAAGCAAATAATTGTAATTCATAAATTCTAGCTTTAATATTGCTCACCAATCAATTGGATGTTTCGATGCTTGAAGAAATCAAAAGGAAAAAAATTGTAATTCATAAATTCTAGTTTTAATATTGCTCACCAATCAATTAGCTGATTTTGCTGTTTGTAGAAATCAAAAAGCAAATAATTGTAATTCATAAATTCTAGTTTTAATATTACTCACCAATCAATTAGCTGATTTTGCTGTTTGTAGAAATCAAAAAGCAAATAATTGTAATTCATAAATTCTAGCTTTAATATTGCTCACCGATCAATTAGCTGCTTTTGCTGTTTGTAGAAATCAAAAAGAAAATAATTGTAATTCATAAATTCTAGCTTTAATATTGCTCACCAATCAATTAGCTGTTTCGATGCTAGTAGAAATCAGGAAGCAAATAATTGTAATTCATGAATTCTTGCTTTAATATTGCTCACCAATCAATTAGCTGCTTTTCCTGTTTGTAGAAATCAAAAAGCAAATAATTGTAATTCATGAATTCTTGCTTTAATATTGCTCACCAATCAATCGGCTGTTTCGATGCTTGTAGAAATCAAAAAGCAAATAATTGTAATTCATAAATTCTAGCTTTAATATTGCTCACCAATCAATTGGCTATTTTGATGCTTGTAGAAATCAAAAAGCAAATAATTGTAATTCATGAATTCTAGTTTTAATATTGCTCACCAATCAATTGGCTCTTTCGATGTTTCTAGAAATCAAAAAGCAAATAATTGTAATTCATAAATTCTAGCTTTAATATTGCTCACCAATCAATTAGTTGCTTTTCCTGTTTGTAGAAATCTAAAAGCAAATAATTGCAATTCAGGAATTCTTGCTTTAATATTCCTCACCAATCAATTGGCTGTTTCGATGCTTGTAGAAATCAAAAAGCAAATAATTGTTATTCATAAATTCTAGCTTTTAATATTGCTCACCAATCAATTAGCTGTTTCGATGCTAGTAGAAATCAAAAAGCAAATAATTGTAATTCATAAATTCTAGCTTTAATATTGCTCACCAATCAATTAGTTGCTTTTCCTGTTTGTAGAAATCAAAAAGCCAATAATTGTAATTCATGAATTCTTGCTTTAATATTGCTCACCAATCAATTAGCTGCTTTTGCTGTTTGTAGAAATCAAAAAGCAAATAATTGTAATTCATAAATTCTAGCTTTTAATATTGCTCACCAATCAATTGGATGTTTCGATGCTTGTAGAAATCAAAAGGAAAAAAAATTGTAATTCATAAATTCTAGTTTTAATATTGCTCACCAATCAATTAGCTGATTTTGCTGTTTGTAGAAATGAAAAAGCAAATAATTGTAATTCATAAATTCTAGCTTTAATATTGCTCACCAATCAATTGGCTGTTTCGATGGTTGTAGAAATGAAAAAGCAAATAATTGTAATTCATAAATTCTAGCTTTAATATTGCTCACCAATCAATTGGCTGTTTCGATGCTTATAGAAATCAAAAGCAAATAATTGTAATTCATAAATTCTAGTTTTAATATTACTCACCAATCAATTAGCTGATTTTGCTGTTTGTAGAAATCAAAAAGCAAATAATTGTAATTCATAAATTCTAGCTTTAATATTGCTCACCAATCAATTGGCTGTTTCGATACTTGTAGAAATCAAAAAGCAAATAATTGTAATTCATAAATTCTAGCTTTAATATTGCTCACCAATCAATTGGCTGTTTCGATGCTTATAGAAATCAAAGCAAATAATTGTAATTCATAAATCCTAGCTTTAATATTGCCTACCAATCAATTAGCTGATTTTGCTGTTTGTAGAAATCAAAAGCAAATAATTGTAATTCATAAATTCTAGTTTAATATTGCTCACCAATCATTTGGCTATTTCGATGCTTGTGTCAAAAAGCAAATAATTGTAATTTATACATTCTAGCTTTAATATTGCTCACCAATCAATTGCTGTTTCGATGCTTATAGATATCAAAAGTACAATTGTAATTCATAAATTCTAGTTTTAATATTGCTCACCAATCAATTAGCTGTTTCGATGCTAGTAGAAATCAAAAAGCAAATAATTGTAATTCATGAATTTCCGTTTTTAATATTGCTCATACTGTATTAGTTGCTTTTCCTGCTTGTAGAAATCAAAAAGCAAATAATTGTAATTCATGAATTCTTGCTTTAATATTGCTCACCAATCAATCGGCTGTTTCGATGCTTGTGTTTGAAATCAAAAAGCAAATAATTGTAATTCATAAATTCTAGCTTTAATATTGCTCACCAATCAATTGGCTATTTTGATGCTTGTAGAAATCAAAAAGCAAATAATTGTACTATGAATTCTAGTTTTAATATTGCTCACCAATCAATTGGCTCTTTCGATGTTTCTAGAAATCAAAAAGCAAATAATTGTAATTCATAAATTCTAGCTTTAATATTGCTCACCTCAATTAGTTGCTTTTCCTGTTTGTAGAAATCTAAAGCAAATAATTGCACAATTCAGGAATTCTTGCTTTAATATGTTCCTCACCAATCAATTGGCTAGTTTCGATGCTTGTAGAAATCAAAGTACAAATAATAGTTATTCATAAATTCTAGCGAATATTGCCTACCAATCAATTAGCTGTTTCGATGCTAGTAGAAATAAAAAGCAAATAATTGTAATTCATAAATTCTAGCTTTAATATTGCTCACCAATCAATTAGTTGCTTTTCCTGTTTGTAGAAATCAAAAAAGCCAATAATTGTAATTCATGAATTCTGTTTTTATATTGCTCACCAATCAATTAGCTGCTTTTGTTGTTTGTAGAAATCAAAGCAAATAATTGTAATTCATAAATTCTAGCTTTTAATATTGCCTACCAATCAATTGGATGTTTCGATGTTTGTAGAAATCAAAAGGAAAAAATTGTAATTCATAATTCAACCTTAATTATCTGCTCACCAATCAATTAGCTGATTTTGCTGTTTGTAGAAATGAAAAGCAAATAATTGTAATTCATAAATTCTGGCTTTAATATTGCTCACCAATCAATTGGCTGTTTCGATGGTTGTGAAAATGAAAAAGCAAATAATTGTAATTCATAAATTTCTAGCTTTTATTGCCTACCAATCAATTGGCTGTTTCATGCTTATAGAAATCAAAAAGCAAATAATTGTAATTCATAAATTCTAGTTTTATTGCTCACCAATCAATTAGCTGATTTTGCTGTTTGTAGAAATCAAAAAGCAAATAATTGTAATTCATAAATTCTAGTTTTAATATTGCTCACCAATCATTTGGCTATTTCATGCTTGTAGCAATCAAAAGCAAATAATTGTAATTCATAAATTGTAGCTTTAATATTACCATTGGCTGTTCTCTAACTATAGAAATCAAAAGCAAATAACTGTAATTCATAAATTTAGTTTTAATTATTACTCACCAATCAATTGATTTTGTTGTTTGTAGAAATCAAAAGCAAATAATTAAATCAAATTCTAGCTTTAATATTGCTCACCAATCAATTGGCTGCTTTGATACTTGTAGAAATCAAAAAAGCAAATAATTGTAATTCAAGGGGTCAGCTTTAATATTGCTCACCAATCAATTGGTTGTTTCGATGCTTATAGAAATCAAAAAGCAAATAATTGTAATCCATAAATCCTAGCTTTAATATTGCTCACCAATCAATTAGCTGGATTTGCTGTTTGTAGAAATCAAAAGCAAATAATTGTAATTCATAAATTCTAGTTTATTAAGCCACCAATCATTTGGCTATTTCGATGCTTTGTGTAGAAATCAAAAGCAAATACAATTGTAATTTATACATTCTAGCTTTAATATTGCTCTCCTACCAATCAATTGGCTGTTTCGATGCTTATAGATATCAAAGCAAATAATTGTAATTCATAAATTCTAGTTTTAATATTGCTCACCAATCAATTAGCTGATTTTGCTGTTTGTAGAAATCAAAAAGCAAATAATTGAACACATCAAATATAAAATGTATTATTTACACATGTACAAAAGCAAATAATTGTAATTCATAAATTAGCTTTAATATTGCTCACCAATCAATTGATGTTTCGATGCTTGTAGAAATCAAAGCAAGAAGGGTAATTCATAAATTCTAGCTTTAATATTGCTCACCAATCAATTGGCTGTTTCGATGCTTGTAGAAATCAAAAAGCAAATAATTGTAATTCATAAATTTAGCTTTAATATTGGCTTCACCAATCAATTAGCTGCTTTTGCTGTTTGTAGAAATCAAAAAGCAAATAATTGTAATTCATAAATTCTAGTTTTAATATTGCTCACCAATCAATTGGCTGTTTCGATGCTTGTAGAAATCAAAAAACCCAAATAATTGTAATTCATAAATTGTAGCTTTAATATTGCTCACCAATCACTGGATGTTTCATGCTTGAAGAAATCAAAAGGAAAAAAATTGTAATTCATAAATTCTAGTTTTAATATTGTCACCAACTAGCTGATTTTGCTGCTCAGAAATCAAAAAGCAAATAATTGTAATTCATAAATTCTAGTTTTAATATTACTCACCAATCAATTAGCTGATTTTGCTGTTTGTAGAAATCAAAAAAGCAAATAATTGTAATTCATAAATTCTAGCTTTATTGCTCACCAATCAATTTGGCTGTTTCAATGCTTGTAAAATCAAAAGCAAATAATTGTAATTAATAAATTCTAGTTTTAATACGTTCTCACCAATCAATTGGCTGTTTCCGATGCTTGTAGAAATCAAAAAGCAACAATTGTAATTCATAAATTCTAGTTTTAATATTGCTCACCAATCAAATTAGCTGCTTTTGCTGTTGTAGAAATCAAAAAAGCAACAATTGTAATCATAAATTCTAGTTTTAATATTGCTCACCACAACTACTTGGCTATTTCATGCTTGTAGAAAAATCAAAAAGCAAATAATTGTAATTCATAAATTCTAGCTTTAATATTGCTCACCAATCAATTGGATGTTTTGATGCTTGAAGAAATCAAAAGGAAAAAAATTGTAATTCATAAATTCTAGTTTTAATATTGCTCACCAATCAATTAGCTGATTTTGCTGTTTGTAGAAATCAAAAAGCAAATAATTGTAATTCATAAATTTAGCTTTAATATTGCTCACCAATCAATTGGCTGTTTCAATGCTTGTAGAAATCAAAAAGCAAATAATTGTAATTAATAAATTCTAGTTTTAATATTGCTCAATCAATTGGCCGTTTCGATGCTTGTAGAAATCAAAAAGCAAATAATTGTAATTCATAAATTCTAGTTTTAATATTGCTCACCAATCAATTAGCTGCTTTTGTTGTTTGTAAGAAATCAAAAAGCAAATAATTGTAATTCATAAATTCTAGTTTTAATATTGCTCACCAATCAATTGGCTGTTTCGATGCTTGTAGAAATCAAAAAGCAAATAATTGTAATACAAATTCTAGTTTTAATATTGTTTCACCAATCATTTGCTATTTCGATGCTTGTAGAAATCAAAAAGCAAAATGATTGTAATTCATAAATTCTAGCTTTAATATTGCTCACCAATCAATTGATGCTTCTATGCTTGAAGAAATCAAAAGGAAAAAAATTGTAATTCATAAATTCTAGTTTTAATAGCTCACCAATCAATTAGCTGATTTTGCTGTTTGTAGAAATCAAAAAGCAAATAATTGTAATTCATAAATTCTAGCTTATTATTACTCACCAATCAATTGGCTGTTTCGATGCTTGTGAAATCAAAAGCAAATAATTGTAATTAATAAATTCTAGTTTTAATATTGCTCACCAATCAATTGGCTGTTTCATGCTTGTAGAAATCAAAAAGCAAATAATTGTAATTTATACATTCTAGCTTTAATATTGCTCACCAATCAATTGGCTATTTCGATGCTTATAGATATCAAAAAGCAAATAATTGTAATTCATAAATTCTAGCTTTAATATTGCTCACCAATCAATTGGCTGTTTCGATGCTTGTAGAAATCAAAAAGCAAATAATTGTAATTCATAAATTCTAGCTTTAATATTGCTCACCAATCAATTAGCTGCTTTTGCTGTTTGTAGAAATCAAAAAGCAAATAATTGTAATTCATAAATTCTAGCTTTAATATTGCTCACCAATCAATTGGCTGATTTTGCTGTTTGTAGAAATCAAAAAGCAAATAATTGTAATCCATAAATTCTAGCTTTAATATTGCTCATCAATCAATTAGCTGCTTTTGCTGTTTGTACAAATCAAAAAGCAAATAATTGTAATTCATAAATTCTAGTTTTAATATTGCTCACCAATCAATTAGCTGCTTTTGCTGTTTGTAGAAATCAAAAAGCAAAAAATTGTAATTCATAAATTCTAGCTTTAATATTGCTCACCAATCAATTGGCTGTTTCGATGCTTGTAGAAATCAAAAAGCAAATAATTGTAATTAATAAATTCTAGTTTTAATATTGCTCACCAATCAATTGGCTGTTTCGATGCTTGTAGAAATCAAAAAGCAAATAATTGTAATTCATAAATTCTAGTTTTAATATTGCTCACCAATCATTTAGCTGTTTTGATGCTTGTAGAAATCAAAAAGTAAATAATAGTAATTCATAAATTCTAGCTTTAATATTGCTCACCAATCAATTGGCTGTTTCGATGCTTGTAGAAATCAAAAAGTAAATAATAGTAATTCATAAATTCTAGCTTTAATATTGCTCACCAATCAATTGGCTGTTTCGATGCTTGTAGAAATCAAAAAGAAAATAATTGTAATTCATAAATTCTAGCTTTAATATTGCTCACCAATCAATTAGCTGATTTTGCTGTTTGTAAAAATCAAAAAGCAAATAATTGTAATTCATGAATTCTTGCTTTAATATTGCTCACCAATCAATTGGCTGTTTCGATGCTTGCAGAAATCAAAAAGCAAATAATTGTAATTCATAAATTCTAGCTTTAATATTGCTCACCAATCAATTGGATGTTTCGATGCTTGTAGAAATCAAAAAGCAAATAATAGTAATTCATAAATTCTAGCTTTAATATTGCTCACCAATCAATTGGCTGTTTCGATGCTTGTAGAAATCAAAAAGCAAATAATTGTAATTCATAAATTCTAGCTTTAATATTGCTCACCAATCAATTAGCTGCTTTTGCTGTTTGTAGAAATCAAAAAGCAAATAATTGTAATTCATAAATTCTAGTTTTAATATTGCTCACCAATCAATTGGCTGTTTCGATGCTTGTAGAAATCAAAAAGCAAATAATTGTAATTCATAAATTCTAGCTTTAATATTGCTCACCAATCAATTGGATACTTCGATGCTTGAAGAAATCAAAAGGAAAAAAATTGTAATTCATAAATTCTAGTTTTAATATTGCTCACCAATCAATTAGCTGATTTTGCTGTTTGTAGAAATCAAAAAGCAAATAATTGTAATTCATAAATTCTAGTTTTAATATTACTCACCAATCAATTAGCTGATTTTGCTGTTTGTAGAAATCAAAAAGCAAATAATTGTAATTCATAAATTCTAGCTTTAATATTGCTCACCAATCAATTGGCTGTTTCAATGCTTGTAGAAATCAAAAAGCAAATAATTGTAATTAATAAATTCTAGTTTTAATATTGCTCACCAATCAATTGGCTGTTTCGATGCTTGTAGAAATCAAAAAGCAAATAATTGTAATTCATAAATTCTAGTTTTAATATTGCTCACCAATCAATTAGCTGCTTTTGCTGTTTGTAGAAATCAAAAAGCAAATAATTGTAATTCATAAATTCTAGTTTTAATATTGCTCACCAATCATTTGGCTATTTCGATGCTTGTAGAAATCAAAAAGCAAATAATTGTAATTCATAAATTCTAGCTTTAATATTGCTCACCAATCAATTGGCTGTTTCGATGCTTGTAGAAATCAAAAAGCAAATAATTGTAATTAATAAA
>JBBBDQ010002979.1:0-13712 GCA_037127315.1 Ascarosepion bandense | reverse complement strand
GTAAATAATATAAAGGAATGCCAATTATTAATATTAGATTCTTTATTCATTCTTCTTGCAATTAAACTTTAAATTACATATGAGCAGCAAGTTTAATTATTTTAAAATTTCATCTTCATGTGTCAATATTACAATAAAAGTATTTATCTGTAAATAATAGAAAGGAATGCCAATTATTAATATTAGATTCTTTATTCATTCTTCTTGCAATTAAACATTATCCATATGAGCAGCAAGTTTAATTATATTTCCAAATTTCATCTTCATGTGTCCATATTACAGTACAAATATTTATTTTTAAATAATATAAAAGAATACCAATTATTAATATGAGATTCTTTATTCATTCTTCTAGCAATTAAAGTTTAAATTACATATGAGCAGCAAGTTTAATTATTTTTTAATTTAATCTTCATGTGTCCATATTACAGTACAAATACTTATTTCTAAATAATATAAAGGAATGCCAATTATTAATATGAGATTCTTTATTCATTCTTCTAGCAATTAAACATTAAATTACATAGGAGCAGCAAGTTTAATTATTTTAAATTTCATCTTCATGTGTCCATATTACAGTACAAATACTTATTTGTAAATAATATAAAGGAATGCCAATTATTAATATTAGATTATTTATTCATTATTCTTGGAATTAAACATTAAATTCCATATGAGCAGCAAGTTTAATTATCTTTAAATTTCATCTTCATGTGTCCATATTACAGTACAAATATTTATTTGTAAATAATATAAAAGAATGCCAATTATTAATATCAGATTGTGTATTCATTCTACTTGCATTTAAACATTGACTTACATATGAAGAGCAAGTTTAATTATTTTTTAATTTCATCCTCATGTGTCCTTATTACAATAAAAATATTTATTTGTAAATAATAGAAAGTAATGCCAATTATTAACAGATTTTTTATTTAAATTCTTCTAGCAATTAAACATTAAATTACATATGAGCAGCACGTTTAATTATTTTTAGATTTCATCTTCATGTGTCTCCATATTACAGTAAAAATATTTATTTGTTAATAATATAAAGGAATGGTTTCCTACTGCGTTTACGTGTTTCGATGCTAGGGGGATCAATTTGTTACTTAACGACAATAGAAAACAGTTCCCCCTCATTTAAATTTTCTAACATAATATCTAATATCGTTCGTTTCTTACAATGTTTACGTGTTTTAATGCTAGGGAGGATCAGTTTATTACTTAACAACAATATAAAACAGATCCCCCAACTCTTTTAATTGTGAAAGAACAATGACTTCGATTCGCTAAGTAATGAGAGGTGTATTTGATCGTAGTGGGGGGGGGGGTGATTAGTTTGTTACTTGATAACAATAGAAAAAACCGATCCCCTCGACTATAGTCGTAAGAAATTTATTAACTGGATTCGGTACTGTTTACTAATTGTATTATTGCGATTTGTTTTTCACGTGTCGATCTTTGTTTCTTTCGCTCGATCAGTGAATAAGGGTTATCCTGAATATAATATGTATTCGTTTAACTGTTTTCGAAAAATATATTATCTTTCGGGACATGATCGCCCCAGTCTAATGTATAATGGCTGGGCCCTAAATTGTCAGATTAAAACAAGAAGCGCCTACAACATGCAGCAGCCTCTTTGTCTGTTGTTTGTGATTCAATTCGGTCCCAGCCTATAAAAAGGTAAATAAATGTAAAAAAAAAAAAAAAACATAAATAAATCAATAAACAAGAAAGAAATAATTAGAAAACATGTCAATTAATGATACATCCATCAGCGTAGCATTCAAGCATTTTCATGTGCCTGAGGTGTTACTTTATAATTCCATATCGATTGATTCCAACCCAAGATTTGTTGGTGATCGACATTCGATTTGTATTCGTCAATAAATTATAATTAGTCGAAAAAAAAAAAAGGAAAATAAACGGGAGAGACATAAAGACGACATGGTACGATAGATAACGAGCACATTTTTTTTGTAATTATTCCTAAAAGCAAAGTACAAAAAAAAAATATAATAAAAAAAAAGGAACACGTAGAGAGCCACGACCGCCGCGATCGCAACCATTCAGATTTTCATGTAAAAAGATGAAGAAATCAATAATCGAACAAGAATGGAAAGCAGAATTGGTGAGGCTACTTAACTAATCGCACCTGTGACGTCAGTTTGTTTACATTTGTGGTCGACTGTGACGTCAGTTTGTTTACATTTGTGGTCGACCGGCCGACCGTGGGTCTCGAGCCGCGTTCGGACGGCAGACGAACGGCTGAGACGTCGTGTTACGTCGTGTCGAACGACGGCCGACTTGGATTTTACAAATTTGGTCAAAAATTAAAAAATTAACGTTCGAAATCGGGAAAAAAGTGATCGATTCTTCTAGTCTGAACATTCTTAACAAAATAAAACCGTTTTCGTTCGAATTGATGCAATATTCAAGAAAAAACCTAAAGTTGTTACACGAAATAGGATGTTTGAAATATAACGGGAGGGACGTGCAACTTCAATCGGTTAGCGTCTCGAGACGGCAAGTTGACGGGAACCCGTGGTCGGTCGGTCGGTCGGTCGGTCCTATTCGTACGGTCAGTGTTTTATTCGCCGATTCTCTCCTACTTGGTCGAATTCGATGATTTTTTTGTTCTTGTTTGTCTTCGCCGATCTCGTCGTCGACGTAACTTTCGCTAACCACGGGTCGTTCGTGCCGTTCCTTCTGCCGATGTCGGGTTCGTATCGTGCGTTGTGTCTAAGTAACCGGCATATTCGAACCGGGTGCCGGTATATGTCCACAAAGTCGGGTGCCAGTTCAATTTCGTCCGTGAACTTTGTCCGTTTCGATGTTAAAGTTCGTTCTCGGGTAATCGCAAGCTACGTCGGTTTGTTTACATTTGCGGTCGGTCTCGAAGCCGCCGCGATCGGAACGTTCGCCTGACGGCTAGCCGTATCGTCGTCGACTGGGTAAAATTGGGTAAAAAAGTGATCGGTTGTCCTGTTACGAACATTCGCTACAAATTAAAACCATTTTCGTTCGAATCGGTGCAATAGTCGAGAAAAAAGCCTAAAATAGGCTGTTTGTGTTATGACGGGAGGAACGTGCAACTTCATTCGGTTAGCGTCTCGAGACGGCAAGTTGACGGGAATCGGTGGTCGGTCGGTCGGCCGTTTACTAAGCCTGCACCAGCAGCACCGTGGCATACGTACGACGTCTTTCGTGGTTCGGGGTTGCGGTGTTCGCCAATTATTTCTAAATATCGACTACAAGGCGCCGGCCAAGCGTCCAAATATATCTCCGTCGCTTATTGAGGGGTAAGTCGACGTTAAATAAAATTTAATGAAGCTGATCACTTTCTGGGGGTGATCGGACGCGTAAATGACGCCGGCCCCTGTGGCTGACTTTAGAATAATCGGTGACCACATATCGGGGTGATCGGACGTTCAGTCGACGCCACGGGCCACGGTGTTTGATAAAATTTAAAATTATCGGTTATCATTTTCTGTGCGGGGTTGATCGGACGCGAAGATGCTCGCCGGCGGGTAGCCGTGGTGGCAAACGTACGATGTCGTCGTCGTCGTCGTTGTTGTCGTTCGTTATTTTTCTAAATATCGGCTTACCAGGTGGCCGGCCAAGCTCTAAGGTAGCTACGTCGCTTATTGAGGGGCATGTCGACGTTAAATAAATAAAATTTCAAAAAGCCGTCGATCACTCGATGGGGAACGGTGATCGGAAAGCCGGGCACAAGAGACCGAGTTTAGGAAAATCGACGACGACTTGACGGCATCGTATAGCGATGTTTGCTAAAATTTAAATGATCGGTTATTGTTTTTCGGGCTGTTGATCGGACGCGAAGTAGCCGGCTCCGTAGTGGGTCGGTAGATGTTTTTTAAATTCGGTTTTCGTTATTATTCAATAAATTTATGACCACTGATCGGCGTGGTCAGACGTGAAAAATAAGGGAGATATCTTTTTAAAAATTTTTGCCAATGGTGTCGGAAAATTTATATGTCGTCGAACACTTGCTGGGCTCACCCGACGCGAGCCGAGTCACTACGGCCGAGTTTAGTCAAGTCGGTGACCACATGTCGGGGGTGAGCGGACGCGAAAGACACGGCACATGAATCGGATTTTATTGAAAATATCTTTAGAGAATTATATTCATGGAGCTTTCAATAAACACAATTATTGAAGTGTGAAAGTCAGCTGGATCTTATTCGAGACTTGAACAAACATGATTTCAATTGGTCTCCAGTTCGTATCGGAGACCAAGCGACCGCGTCAGGGGGTCCCCAGCAGCAGCCGGCTCAGTAGCGGTCGGTAGACTGTTTTCTTTCGATAACTTGGTGACCAACGGATCGGAGTGCTGCTCGGAGACCAAGCGCCCGCGTCAGTGGGTCCCCAGCAGCAGCCGGCTCAGTAGCGGTCGGTAGACTGTTTTATTTCGACAACTTAGTGACCACGGATCGGAGTGCTGCGGGTGGTCGGACGCGAACAAGCCGGATACATTGTAAAATGCTATGTTCGCGTAGAACTTGCTGGTGTGATCAGACCCGAACAAGCCGTCACCGTGGCCGAGTTTAGACAAATAGGTAGCCACCTATCGGCGTGATTGGACGAGAACTCGACGGCACGGTGGCCTACGTGTAAATTTATTTGTTGAGTTTCCAAAATAGTACAATGTACTTCCAAGTTCGTATTTGGTTTTATCTTAGTAGATATTATTGACGGATCTTTCGATAAGTGAGAGTCGCCAAGTGTTGGATTGTTACCCGCTGACAGTGAACGTCAGCCGGGGGCTTTGTAATCTACCGATCGTTGACCAGGCGCCCGCGTCAGGGGGATGATGCAGGCTCTGTATCGGTCGGTAGATGTCTATCTCTTCGTAAAATGAAACGATCAAACCGGGTCTATCGTACACAGTTATTGCCGTTCCTTAATTTTATTTAAAAGTCGTTTAACACTTGCCGGGCTGATCGGATGCGAAGAGGACGACGACGACGACGACGACGACGACGGCTGGCGGACGAGTTTAGAGATATTGGTGACCACGTATGTGGATGATCGGACGAGAAGAAGACGAAGAAGCCGCCTATACCTCCTCGGTGAACCCCTACTGTTCAGTGTCTATGTTCTCAAGTTTAATAAAAATCAGTCACGACAAGGTCGGGGTGATCGGACCGGCACTTTGTGCGGTTTACAGTCTTGGTGCGGTACGCTAAGTTTCAGAAGGTCGGTGACCACACGTCGGGGTTGCCGGCTTACAGTCTTCTTGTGTTTTTTTTCGCCAACTTTCGTAAAATCGTTGACCACACGTCAGGGGTGATCGGAAGCGAAGAAGCCGGCACCGTTGCCGACTAACAGACATGCCGACGTCTGTTTATTTTTAAAGGATGATGCGGGTGACAGGACTCGAAATGGCCGGCCTCCGTGGTGGTCGGTCAAAGTTACTTTTTCGGTTAATGCGTCGTTAAACGGGGATAATTTATCAAGGGGTGAGCACTTGCGCAGAATCCGCCTCGTTAGAAGTCGTTGATCAACGTCGATGTTAGCCAAGTTTCGACTTTGTTTATCGTTCCATACGTTTGAAATTACCAATGGATGATGGGGAGAGACATAACCGTGTCAGCTATTCAATAAAGGTAGATCTCGAGAAGCCTAACCCTAACCCATGCTACGTCGGTTTGTTTACATTTGTGGTTGGTCTCGAGTTCGCGATCGGATCGCAGCTTCACGGCGAGCCGTATCGTCGGTCGACTATTATTTATTTATAAATAATATACAGGAATAAAAGGTGTTTTTTATTAGAATCTACGCTCAATCATATAGTAAATAAACAGTAAATTACAAGTTTAAACTAGTTTGTTTATTTTTAAATTAAGTCTTGATATGTCCGTATTTAAGTACAGTTATTTATTTATAAACAATATACAGGAATAAAAAGGTGTTTTGTATTAGAATCTACGTTCATTCATATAGTAAATAAACATTAAATTACAAGTTTACACCAGTTTGTTTATTTTTAAATTAAGTCTTCATATGTCCGTATTTAAGTACAGTTATTTATTTAAAAACAATATACAGGAATAAAAGGTGTTTTTTATTGGAATCTACGTTCATTCATATATTAAATAAATAGTAAATTACATGTCTAAACTAGTTTGTTTATTTTTAAATAATGTCTTGATATGTCCGTATTTAAGTACATTTATTTATTTAAAAACAATATACAGGAATAAAAAGTATTTTTTATTGGAATCTACAGTCATTCATATATTAAATAAATAGTAAATTACATGTCTAAACTAGTTTGTTTATTTTTAAATAATGTCTTGATATGTCCGTATTTAAGTACAGTTATTTATTTAAAAACAATATACAGGAATAAAAAGTATTTTTTATTGGAATCTACAGTCATTCATATATTAAATAAATAGTAAATTACATGTCTAAACTAGTTTGTTTATTTTTAAATAATGTCTTGATATGTCCGTATTTAAGTACAGTTATTTATTTAAAAAACAATATACAGGAATAAAAGGTGTTTTTTATTGGAATCTACAGTCATTCATATATTAAATAAATAGTAAATTACATGTCTAAACTAGTTTGTTTATTTTTAAATAATGTCTTGATATGTCCGTATTTAAGTACAGTTATTTATTTAAAAACAATATACAGGAATAAAAGGTGTTTTTTATTGGAATCTACAGTCATTCATCTAGTAAATAAATAGTAAATTACATGTCTAAACTAGTTTGTTTATTTTTAAATAATGTCTTGATATGTCCGTATTTAAGTACAGTTATTTATTTAAACAATATACAGGAATAAAAGGTGTTTTTTATTGAATCTACAGTCATTATTAAATAAATAGTAAATTACATGTCTAAACTAGTTTGTTTATTTTTAAATAATGTCTTGATATGTCCGTATTTAAGTACAGTTATTTATTTAAAAACAATACACAGGAATTAAAGGTGTTTTTATTGAATCTACAGTCATTCATATATTAAATAAATAGTAAATTACATGTCTAAACTAGTTTGTTTATTTTTAAATAATGTCTTGATATGTCCGTATTTAAGTATGGTTATTTATTTAAAAACAATATACAGGAATAAAAGGTGTTTTTTATTGGAATCTACAGTCATTCATATATTAAATAAATAGTAAATTACATGTCTAAACCAGTTTGTTTATTTTTAAATAACGTCTTGATATGTCCGTAGTATTTAAGCACAGTTATTTATTTAAAAACAATATACAGGAATAAAAGGTGTTTTTTTATTGGAATCTACAGTCATTATTAAATAAATAGTAAATTACATGTCTAAACTAGTTTGTTTATTTTTAAACAATGTCTTGATATGTCCGTATTTAAGCACAGTTATTTATTTAAAAACAATATACAGAAATAAAAGGTGTTTTTTATTGGAATCTACAGTCATTCATATATTAAATAAATAGTAAATTATATGTCTAAACTAGTTTGTTTATTTTTAAATAATGTCTTGATATGTCCGTATTTAAGTACAGTTATTTATTTATAAAACAATATACAGGAATAAAAAGGTGTTTTTTATTGGAATCTACAGTCATTATTAAATAAATAGTAAATTACATGTCTAAACTAGTTTGTTTATTTTTAAATAATGTCTTGATATGTCCGGTATTTACACAGTTATTTATTTAAAAACAATATACAGGAATAAAAGGTGTTTTTTATTGGAATCTACAGTCATTCATATATTAAATAAATAGTAAATTACATGTCTAAACTAGTTTGTTTATTTTTAAATAATGTCTTGATATGTCCGTATTTAAGTACAGTTATTTATTTATAAACAATATACAGGAATAAAAGGTGTTTTTAATTGGAATCTACAGTCATTCATATAGTAAATAAACAGTAAATTACAAGTTTACACCAGTTTGTTTATTTTTAAAACTAAGTCTTGATATATCCGTATTTAAGTACAGTTAGTTATTTAAAAACAACATACAGGAATAAAAGGTGTTTTTTATTGGAATCTACAGTAACTGTAGAAGAAAATAAATAGTAAAATTACATGTCTAAAAACTAGTTTGTTTATTTTTAAATAATGTCTTGATATGTCCGTATTTAATTACATTTATTTTTATAAAAAAAAATCTACAGGAATAAATGGTGTTTTTTTTATTGAATCTACAGTCATTCATATAGTAAATAAATAGTAAATTACATGTATAAACTATTTTGTTTATTTTTATATAAAGTCTTGATATGTCCGTATTTAAGTACAGTTATTTATTTATAAACAATATACAGGAATAAAATAAAGTTTTGTATTAGAATCTACGTTCATTCATCTAGTAAATAAACACTAAATTACAAGTTTAAACTAGTTTGTTTCTTTTTAAATTAAGATCTTGATATATCCTTATTTAAAAGTGTCGTTATTTATTTATAAACGATACTTACACGAATAAAATGTTGTTTTGTATAAATATCTTTTTTCTAAAGATTAACAACGAATAAAACTTAATTTTACAGACTATTTAAACGTTTATTTAGTGAACCAAAAATGCCTTTTATTGTCCTTCGATATTTTCTTTCAGTGAGACCCAAAAAAAAATGACCGAACGTTTAATTAACGATTATTGTTAACTATAAATACTAGGTCTATTGTTTTTAATTTGTTACTTAAAAGAAATATTTCATTATATACGTATCGATTTATATTTGTTTGTTTTCATGTTTGGGGGGATCATTTTTTAGGATTTAATAAAATTTAGAATACCGATCCGCCGATTTTAATGTTATTCGAACATTAGTAATAAAATTCTGTTAACGATTTTAAAATCATTTTCAGCAGATTAAATTAATTGACCTGATGAAATTTAATAACATAGGCAAATAAAAAATTAAAAAAAGAAAAATACAAGACTAAAACAAATTTAATTAAAATGTAAATTTTATTATATTGTTTTGAATTAATTTATTAATAAATAAAAAAAGAAAAAAAAATGACCCCTAACAGCAGCTTTTAGATTAACCTTGACCTTTTCCAAATAATGTCGGATGGTTCTAATCGCCCCGAAATGAAGATAAATCCAAGTACACGTTCGATTCCCAACAATTTAGCGTAGACTTAATAGCTTGAAATTCACGTAATATGTATTGAATTAGGCTGCGCTCTTCAGAACAGTTAACGACATTGTGATTAATTATTAATTAATTAATTACCGAATTTCTACTAGCAGGGAGTAGTGACCGAGCCGTTTTCTCTTATTAACAAGCTCTTTCGCCACAAATTTCGCCTAAACGGCCCTCGGGTTCGGATCGTTTTTCTACTCTTTGTAGGCGAGCAAAGCGTAGTGCGATCGAAATTACCAGAGCGAAAGTGGTTGTTGGCCGTTCGATACGGGGATCGATTAAAGGTCAAGTGTCAGCGATCGTAAGAGGTCAAGGGCCGCGGATAGGCCCAAGAGTCCGGGTTTTCTCCACAACGGGGTTCGGTGGATCGAAAGAAGGCGATTGTCGGGGAACGGTTTCGGTGGTGGATCGAAAGATGGCGATTGTCGGGTTACGGTTTCGTTGGTAGTGCAAAATAAGGCGATTGTCGGGGAACGGTTTCGGTGGTGGATCAATAGAAGGCGATTTTCAGGGGGAACGGTTTCGGAGGTAGAAGGCGCATTACCTCAATCCGGTAGAGTCCGTGGGAACGCTGCATGAGGTCAACAAAAAAAAAAATTGGCAGGAGGAAGATTGAGTCGGTCGTTGGGGGAGGCTGGGAAGATTGAGTCGGTCGTTGGGGGAGGCTGGGAAGATTGAGTCGGTCGTTGGGGGAGGCTGGGAAGATTGAGTCATTACGTTTATTCTTTAACAATAAAAAAAAAAAAAAACAGAACAATCCCCCTCTTTCCTTTACATCGAACTGTTTAATTCTGTCCTTATCGTTTTATTTATTCGTGTTTTCATCCGACGGGGATGAGTTCATTAATTAACACTAGAAAACAGAACCCCCCCTCCACACACACACAGACACCCAACCCGACATTTATTTAAAGAAGATTGATAACTATTATTTTTAGAAAGTTAATTAAAAAAAATAAAAGAAATACAAGTTCTCAAAATCAGTTAAAAAAAAAAGGTGTCTATAGCAATCAGCGTAGCATTCAAGCATTTCCATGTGAGGGAGGTGTTGCTTCAGCTCCATATCGATTCATTACAGCACAGAGTGAAGGTTTGCAAACCTAAGTGTGTATAACATTTTCTCTACACATGTCTATTAAGTTAAATAGGAATCTCAAAGAGTATTTTTATATAAAATTTAAACACTTCATTTCTTAATTTTTGAAATTCAAATTCGTTTTATTTATAAAAATAAATAAATCTTTTGTAATACGAACGAAGACAAGATATCACGTCTACATGACTAAGCAGAGGAAATATTTAAATTGATCGGACGATTATCCTAGTCTTTGTTATTTTTAATAACTAGTTTTTGGACTTTTTAATATTACGAACAAGTTATTTGTTTTAATAATTTTTATAAGAACCGTTAATTTTTGACAAGATACGATTATAAATTTGGTTTTATCACACTTGGTATTCTGTCTGTAAGTTAAAAAATAAAATTAAAAATAAATAAATTTAATGAAACTAAAGTCCATTTTTGCTAATTCCTGTTTCGTACGGTTACTCTCACTCACCCCTCTCTTTATTTGTCTATATGACTCTCTTTTTCTCTCTCTATGTATGTAATGCAGGCCAAGGGGGAATAATTTAGACCCTTTACAGCTGATTCACTTCCGGAATAAATAAACAGTAATTTAGTTTATTTAAAAACAATATACAGGAATAAAAGTTGTTTTGTATTAGAATCCACGTTCATTCATCTAGTAAATAAACATTAATTTACATGTCCGAACTAGTGTGTTTATTTTTAAATTAAGACTTGATGTGGAGGTGCCAAGACTTGATATTTCCTTATTTAAGTACAGTTATGTATTTACAAACAATATACACGAATAAAAGGTGGTTTTTATTGGAATCTACTTTCATTCATCTAGTAAATAAACAGTACATTCATGTGAGGAACTACTTTAATTATTGTTGAATTCCATCTTAATATGTCCATGGTCCATTTCAAATGTTTCATTATTTACAATATAAAGGAATATATATTAATTTGAATGAGAATCTGTATTCATTATTCAAGCAAGTAAACATTAAATTACACATGAAGAAGTACTTTAAATAATTTTAGATTCCATCTTAATATGTCCATTACTGCAGTAAATTTATTTTTTTACAAACAAAATAAATGAATGCCAATTATTAATATTAGATTCTTTATTCATTCTTCTTGCAATTAAACATTAAATTACATATGAGCAGCAAGCTTAATTATTTTTAAATAACATCTTAATAATTACACATTCTAGTAAAAATATGCATAGAAATCAGCGTAGCATTCAAGCATTTTCGTGTAACGGAGGTGTTGGTTTACTTCCATATCGATTGATTACAGCCCAGAGTGAAGGTTTGAAAAACTAAGTGTGTCTAACAGTTTCTCTACACATGTCTATTATGTTACATAGGTAGCATAAGAAGTTTATTCTAAAAGTTAATTAATAAAATAAATGCAAGTTTTCAAAATACGTAAACAACAACCAAAAATTTAATAAAAACGTGTCATTCAATGATATAATATGTGCCTATAGCAATCAGCGTAGCATTCAAGCATTTCCTTGTTACGGAGGTGTTGCTTTACTTCCATATCGAATGATTTCGGTCCGGAGTGAAGGTTTGAAGAACTAAGTGTGTATAACATTGTCTGTACATGTCTATTCAGTTAAGTAGGAATCTCAAGAAGATTATTTTGAATGGTAATTTAAAGGAAAATTTAAAAAACTTAATTCTTAATTTTTGAAATTTAAATTCAAGATTTATTTAAAAAAAATGAAGAAAGCTTTCGTAAGAGGAACGAAGACAAATTATGATATTTACATCTCTAAGCTGATTAAATGTTTACATTAATCGGACGACTATCCCCGTCTTTGTTATTTATAATAACTAGTTTTTGCAGTTTTAATATTACGAACAAGTAATGTTTTTTAACACCATTTAATCAAACCGTCAATTTTAGACAAAAGATACGATGATAAATTTGGTTTTATCAGCCTTTCTTATTCAGTCTGTAATTTTAAAAATAAAATTAAAAATAAATAAATTTAAATGAAATTAAAGTCCATTTTTGCTACTTCCGATTTCCAGCAGTAACACTCTCACTCACCCCTCTCTTTATTTATCTCCATAACTCTCTTTTTCTCTCTCTATGTATGTAATGCAGGCCAAGGGGAAATAATGAAGACCCTTTACAGCTGATTGACTTAAATTGACTTCCGGAATTTAAGTAATATTGGTAAATTAAACAAAAAAATGGTTTTAAAATTAATAAAACCAAATGAATATGCGTGTAAAATTCGAAAATTGATTTTTATATCGATATACTAAAATTAAAATAAAATTGGAAACGAATGAAAGGTTCTATTGGACCTAAAATGGTTGGTGATCGACTTTCGATTTGTGTTCGTTAATAGATTATAATTAGTAATCGATAATCGAATTGGAACAGGAATACATTTACAACTTTAATAAAACTTAAGTCGTGGGGACCGATTTTCTACTGTTATTCACTAATAAGCTCATCTCTTTTGAAAACTAGTCGCTCGTACTTAAAAAATAATAATAATAATAATAATAATAATAATAATAATAATAAAAGGAATCTGTTTAGTATAAAATCGATCCCCCTCATTTAAATTTAAAACAATATTTAATTCTGTTCGTTTCGTACTACAGTAACGCATTCTAAAGCTAGGAAGATCAGATCATTACTTAGGAAAAATATGCAACGGATCCAAATCAGTTAATTTTAAATTAAGACTTAAATTTATTCGTTTCCTGATACGTTTACGTGTTTCGACGCTAGGGGGATCAATTTATTACTTACCAACAATAGAAAACAGATCCCCCGCGTTTAAGTTTCTAACGTCATATTTAATGCCGTTCGTTTCTTGCTACGTAGACGTGTTTTAATGCTAGCGAGAATCTGTTTATTACTTAACAACAATATAAAACAGACCCCCCCACTCTTTTAATTGTAAAAGAACATTGACTTCTATTCGCTAAGTGTGTATAACAGTTTCTCTACACATATCTATTAAGTTAAATAGGAAGGTCATGAAGTTTATTTTAAAAGTTAATTAATAAAATAAATGCAAGCTATCAACATCCGTTCACAACAGCAACAACAACAACAACAAAAAAAACAAAAAAACAAACATGTGATTCAATTATATAATAAATGCCTACAGTCATCCGCGTAGCATTCAAGCATTTTCATGTTATGGATGTGTTCCTTTATGTCCATATCGATTGATTATAGCCCAGAGTGAATTATCGAAAAACTAAGTGTGTATAACAGTATCTGTAAACATGTCTATAAAGTTAAATGGGAATCTCAAGAAGTTTATTTTAAAAGTTATTTAATAAAATAAATGCAAGTTTTCAAAAATCAGTTAACAACAACAACAACAACAACAACAACAACAACAAACATGTCATTCAATGACATAATAAGTGCCTATAGCAATCAGCGTTGCTTTCAAGCATTTCCATGTGACGGAGGTGTTCCTTTATGTCCATATCGATTGATCATAGCCCAAAG
>JBBBDQ010002977.1:0-25343 GCA_037127315.1 Ascarosepion bandense | reverse complement strand
GTATAAGCATTTTCAACAATATATATGCAAATATGTGTATTTAGTATTGTTCTGGATGCTTTTCAGTAGTCTAATACTAGTCATATCAAATATGAGAATGTAATTAAAAATGTCCAAAATTTATTAAACATCTCAAAATAACATCCCAAATAAAAAGGTTTGAATCAATCTGATGAAAATTAAACATTGCACAGGGTTCATTATAAAGAATGAAGGAATTATTCATGGCTGACCCGTAAAATTACGCAAAACAAAGTCAGTGAGCATAGTAAAAGTATTGGCAGAGATAGCTTATTATGACTTCACAATGTTTTGATATATGTAAATTTAAAAAACAACAACACAGACACATGACGGAAAGTAAATGTTTTATTCAGACTACTTCATTCTTTACGTGTGTGCTCTATACAAAAATGGCTCATCTGCTCTATCCAGGTTGAAGAGTAGCCAAAGCGAGTAACTTATAAAGATTAAAAATACATTATATTAAAAGATCCCGAGAAAGAATGTTTCAATTAATTAGGACAAATAAAATAAATCTGATCACCACCACGAGAAAAATATTTTTATTTTGTTATTTTAAAATATTGAATTTCATTTTTTAAGCTCTAACTATTGTGTGTTGTATATGTCAAATAAGACATGATATTTATGGAAATACCAACTACAAAAAGTTGACACTGAGCATGCAGCTCAACAATACTGGTTTCACTGAAAAGGCAGATTTGAATATTTTACAAAATCAATGTCACCTCTGATAAGAAAACTTAATATAATGTAGGATATTGCTACAATTAGAAATTCATAAAAATCACAGATGATTTCTAGCCTCTGTGTGTTTGCATATGGTGGTTAAAATCAGACCTCTGTGAAAATACTAATCAACACGTCTCTCTCCAGTATGTATTCGCATATGGCACAACAAATATGACTTCATTGAAAACACAGATCCACAAATTTCACAAGAATGTGGGCTTTCTCCAGAATGTGTTCGCATATGGTTCACCAAAGAAGACTTTTGTGTAAATGCAGATCCACAAATTTAGCAAGAATGTGGTTTCTCTCCAGTATGTGTTTGCATATGTCACACCACATGTGACTTCATTGAAAATGCAGATTCACAAATTTCACAAGAATGTGGTTTCTTTACAGTGTGTGTTCGCATATGGTGCATCAAAAATGACTTCTGTGAAAATGCAGATCCACAAATTTCACAAGAACATGGACTTTCTCCAGAATGTGTTCGCATATGGTGCATCAAAAATGACTTCTGTGAAAATGCAGATCCACAAATTTCACAAGAACATGGACTTTCTCCAGAATGTGTTCGCATATGGTCCACCAAAGATGACTTAACCGTAAATGCAGATCCACAAATTTCACAAGAATGTGTTTTCTCTCCAGTGTGTGTTCGCACATGGCGATTCAAATCTGAATTCTTTGAAAATGTAGATCCACAAATGTTACAAGAGTATGGTTTTTCTCTTCGTGTGGTTTTATAAAGGTGATTTCCATGAAAATGCTGATCCACAAACCTCAGAAGAATGTGGTTTCTTTCCAGTTTTTGTTGCTTGTGGCACACCACAATGACATATGCGAAAATGCAGATTTACAATTCTCTTAAGAATATGATCTTTCTCCAGTCTGTGTTTGCATATGACGTAGCAAAGATTATTTGCTAGAATATGCAGATCCACAAACTTTGCAAAAATATATTTTCTCTGCAGTGTTTATTTTCATATCACACTTCAAATGTGACGTATATGAGCAGATGAATTCATAATATTCACATAGATTCTCTTCATTCTCCGTTTGCAAATACTGCTTCAAATGTGACTCCTGTACAGATACACACCCAGAAAATTCTTAAGAACATGCTTTCTCTCCAGTGTATGGTTGCATAGACACTTCAAATGAGATAGATACGTAAAGGCAAAACGTCAAACGTCACAAGAATGTGGTTTCTCTCCAGTATGATTCAATGTCAAATTATGAATTGCTTGAAATGCAGATCCTCCACTTTCACAAGAATATGTGCTTTTCAATATGGCTCACTAATCTAAATTATTCCAAATGTTTGCAAACATTCAAGAAACATGATTTCTTTCTTCTCATATAATTACACTGTGTCTACAAAACAAAGAAACTTCACAGTTTGAAGTATGTGACCCTTGGCAGTTAATTTGATTTTGTAAATACAGATACACAACTTTTATATGATAGTAGCGTATATTTCAACATTGTTAACAGAAAGTCAAAAACTTGTTTTCTATCATTTCAATTTCTAAATAATATCAGGTTGTATTAAAATGATTTTCTGTTCAGTCAAACACCTGTGAAGAAAAATAAAATGTATTATAAAAGAAACAACGAATACTAAATGAAAGCAGTGTATATTTTAACAAAAATATATCAACATGGCAGGGTTAGTCCAGTAGAGACACAAAAATGAGGCAATCAAGACAAAATCAATAGAAAAATCAATAAGTTAATTTTAATTTATTTCAAGAAAATATGTGAGTACGGAAAATTTTCTGAAAAAGTTTAAATGTCTAAAATTTAAAATTTTTCATAAAATATTATTTCCATTTGTAACACACTCAATTTTCAGGAAATTGAATTGGACAGCAGCAGAGTAATTATTAAATCAAGAAAAGAACACTTAGATATAAATCTTGAAATGAGAATAAAAAGCATGAAATTGGACACATAATGACCAAGGGAAGCTTTGTTTAAGAAAATTACAATGTATTTTAAGAGACAATGAATAATAAATGAAATCAGTTTATGTTTTAACTAAAATTTATCAACATGACAAGTTTAGTCCGACATAAAAACACATAAGAATGCAGCAATCAAAAAAAGAAAATCAGTAAAAAATTAATAAGTTTATCTTAATTTACTTAATTTAATATGTGAGTTCTGAAAAATTTTTATATGTCTAAAATTTAAAATTTTTCATAAACTATTCTTTCTACTTGTAAACACACTCAATTTTCACTAAATTAAAGCAGACAACAGCAGAGCAATTATTAACTAAGGTAAATAACAATCAAGAAAAGAACACTTAGATATGAATCTTGAAATAAGAAAAAAAGCATTAGATTGGACACATAATGACCAAGTAAAGCTTTGTTTAAGAATGAAGTACTTTTCTTTTTACACACTTTGTATAAAACATGATGGTGATTGTAATCTGGCAATTATTAACCTGTTAATATGAATCAAAATTACAAGTAAATATTGTTACAACCAAGTTGCAGTCAATATAAATCTTAAAATTAGAAGAGAAGGTTTAGCTAGTTGCCAAAAGTTATGGCCAAGTTTTTCTAGTCTGTGAGTGGATGGTTCCTTTCGCATGCTCAGAATATGCCTAAGGAAAATAATAGAGATGAACAACAAACACCATTATAAAAATTGAAGATTTAATAGAGAACAAAAATAATATAAGGAAACATGTTTGTGTGGAAAGTTTTGTGAAATGCAGGCAACAAGAGAATTGAAAAAGTTTCGTTGGTTATCTGAAATCAAAAATTATTTGTTTCGTTTGTCTCTGTTTTTAATATTTTACATTTCTCTTTCCCCTTCTTTTTCTTTAGTTCAGGTTTTACTTTCTTTGTTACACCCATGAGAGTAACATTTAGCAAACTTCACCATCTTCTGTTCCCAAGTGAAGTTCATTTCGTTTTTGCAGATTTCAACAGCATCTAATTTATCTTTCTCTTGTGAAAATACAACATCGAGTTGACTAAATTGTTCTCAGTATTTCTTAACTGGAAAAAATCGTAAATGACTTTATATTTAGTGATTAACATAAAAGGTCATTCACCGTTGCTATTTAGTTTGTGCCTGGTCAATTGAATAAATGTTTATATGTGGCATGGGATTAATGTAAATGCGTTGGTTACAATATTCGACCATTTTGCAGCCTCCAATTGTGCCAGGTCTGCAATCCCGTTATTAATATATGAGAGTTGGAGACACGTTTCGATCTCTTTATTAATCAGTCACATCATTTGATGATAACATGAGGAGTAAACTTTATATCTTAAGATTTGCAGTCCAACTGATTGACTGTATTTCTCCTGCACAATTCTTTGTATCAAGTCATGTGACTCCGCGAAAGTGATGTGCTAATTTAGCCATGAAGTAAACTGGTTTCCAAGGGTTGTTATTTAACTTTAGATGTATTAGCTTAACTGCTGATTTCAAAAAGTTATATATATATATATATATATATATATATATATATAAAGAGAGAGAGAGAGAGAGAGAGAGAGACTGACTCTCACAATTATGAAAATAAAAAGTTATAGTTTATAGACTGTATTTACTTTTAATACTAGGGAGGTTAAGTGTGTATGCATGGTGATGTAACAATGTCAACACAATGAAAAAAAACTTTTGGCTATTAAGAAAAAAATCTGATATAAAACCAATCTGTATCAACTATAGAAACAAAGATGGTTTTGAAATTCATATTATGAAATAGTGTTTACTTTCAAATAGTTATTATATGCATCATGATATCTTCTTGGGAAATAAAATTAAATTGTGGCTTTCAAAATCTGATACAAATTAACTAAGTATTGATTATTAATAAAAGTACCATTAATTAATAATTGACAAAAATTATTTACAGAAAATTCCATTTGAAATGTTGCAAGTAATGATACTTCATTTGATTACCTCAGGGGAATAATTTATAAAGGCCTAAACACTTTGTGTTTTTTAATTGTGAAAGATCACTGGAGAAATTCTGTTTAATGCTTATATAAAATTTATATAAAGAGTGATTCATATAATATAGGAGAGAAATGTCCACGTAAATATAACATTTTTCTAAAAACTGTTTATATCTTCACAAATGTGTTTTAAAATTAAATGTGAATGGAAAATCATGCCAATAAAATAAGCTAATTTTTGACGAGGTACCCTGATTCACTAAAGAAAATTAGCATACCAAGATGAAAAAAAGGCTTATACTTAAGAGAAATTTGTTTTATTGTCAAAATCTTGATGTTGTTCTTAAGAGGAAAGACTAATGGATATTTTGATAATTAACTTCTCTTGGTTTTCCTTTTTAGAATTTTGGTTAAAAATATTGGTTTTTGTGCATCAGTATAAAGCCCAATGAATAGTACAAGAAATTGTAGTGCCTCTTTCGCATTACAAAATACATTGATTTGGAAATTTCTGCAAAGAATCAAATTGTTGGATTTTAATGAAACTTGCACGTTTTATTCACAAAAGAAGTAATTATTTCAGAAATGTAAATTTTCCGTTTTTACAAAATCTTCATAATTTTTTTCCTTACATACGTTTCGCCATACTTTTTTTTTACCTTCGAGAATTAAATTTTATCTCAATGTTCATACTAGTTAAAAGCAGAACTCTGTTAAATTTTCATCATTTTCTTTTTTAAAATCACAGACAACAAAATGTATGCTCTGAATCATAAAATTAGAAATTCAATGAAACTAAAAATAATTTGATTAGAAAAGCTTTCTTATTGATTTTATGAAAAGATATATTATAGACACAATTAAGAAAAATGAGCCGATGAAAAATCATTTACATTTCAATATGACATTGCCATGGTTAAGGAATATTGCTTTCAAGTAAAAACTATATTTGCTAATTATAAATATAAAAGTTGAGTGCAATTCATCAAACACCAATATTTTAGAAACAGTTTCAAATTATTTGGTGCATGTATGAACAGGCTGACTTTTGTTAAAAATGATACATCCGAAAATAACATTCGCAGAAAATAAGAGTAACAAGAACAGTAAGTTTAAAGCCAAAAAACATAAAATTCCATAAAACCTTAGATTATGGAGAATATTTTGCTAATTTTTTAGGATTACTGAATAGTTAAAAATTATATGAAAAAAGTGCTCATGTTATTCATTGTGTAGAATTTACAGAGATGTTCACTGTAGAAAAATAGTACTTAAGATTCTATCTGTCAGCAACACCCTCAACACCTCAAATAAACAGCCACTGCCATGTGACTAAATGCATTTCTGATATATTTTAAACTTAAAGTAGTATTTGTTTCAAATCAGATTAATTAAAATTTAATTTAGCTAATTTTTTTCAAATACAGTTTTAGAAAACTATATTTTATCTTTGTTAACAAAGAATTACATTATAATGTAAGATGTGTAAACATGGCATTAAAAGCAGCAATTGTAGCCATTTAAAATGAAAACTCATGTCAGTAAATTTGGATCTTATTAAAATATAATTAAGTGGTTTGCCTACTGGAAATATTAAATATAACCTCTTAGCTTGTAATTGAACCTAAAATAAAAACAAGATTTTTCACTTTAAATATTCATTTTAAGCCTTAAATGTTTTTACAGGGGGGATGTATCTATATTATTATTTTATTGTATTATTTTTGCAAATAGTTTAATGTATTGAGTTATCACGATGGTATTAAAAAGATTATCTCTTTAATAATATCGTCATTGTTTATCACAATGTTATTTAGCATGAACTACATCAATGCAGGTACTTCCAAAGATTCGCTGAAATATGATAGCATAACGTGAAAAAATGCCCACAAAATTAATATGAAATTTAGTGTAGATTTTCACTAAAAAAAAATAAAAATAAAAAATAAATAAAATAAAACCAAAAAAACCACTGGTAGCTTATGAATTATTTGCAAATTTAAAGTAATTATCCGATTTAAATTAAATTTCCCGGATTTATTCTCAAATGAAGAAAATTATTTTGTTTTAATTATTTTTAAATTTATGTAAATCTTAATTCATATATATATATATATATATATATATATATATATATATATATTAGAAAAAAAAATTTAGATATTCTACAATTTCATGGGTATTTCGCTGTAGGAATGTGCTCGCCAGAACCAACAGATCCAACAGTTAATATTCACAATAATCCCGAAAAAAGTACACATAGACGGTCACATGCCTTTGTCGAGAATAGACATTGGTAACAGTCATCTACAAAAACAATTCCTCGCTCATTCAAAAAAATCCCAATGAGAGAAAAAATATAGACAAATGATAAATAGAAAGAATATTTATTTAATTTTTGCATGAATTTCCAAATTAATGTGTTTTTCATTGGAAAAACTGAGTTAAATTTACATTTATTCATTGAAAACTCTGGTAAGGATTTGGTCAACATTTGATGAAAATCAAAACAAGATTTTTTTTCCAACATTCTGAACATGTTAGTATAGATTAAAACATTCAAAAAATAATTTAAAATACTTTCATCTTTCCTCTTAATAATAACATTGTGATGGAAAAACTTCATGTTCATTACGTTTAGGGCCTGTTTTTCTTCATACTATTGTTTTTTCTCAGCGAATTATTAGAGATATCTACTAGTCTAAGAGGATGTGCGTTGTGGTACAGTGGATATGGGCTCGGAACGAGAAACCGGGGAGCCGAGTTCGAATTCCAGTTGAATCCATTGTATTCACTTATGCGAAAATACCCTTGGGAAAGGTATTAATTCGTCTCTTCCTTCCAGTTATGAGTTAAATAGCAGGACAGATTGGGTTCTGGTCAACCAGTCTACCGAAGAAAGCAATGGCAACCTACAGCGGGATAATCTTCTGCCCAGTCATGTCTCTTTCGAGACATGATCGCCCAAGCGTGTATCATGCATGGCACTTTAACTGACTGACTAGTCTAACAGCTATTGTCGAGTTAAAAATTCAATTTTTTTAGACTTAGTAAATAATAGTTATTTCAAATCATTAATTATGCTTCCAATCTGCTATCATTCTTTTCCGCTTTGAATAGACAACTATTAACTTAGTTGCTTTATTTTCTGTTTGAACAGCGTATTTCTTGAGCCTTTAGAGGGGTTGGAATGTTAAGTGTCATACACCCATCGCTGTTTTCTCAGGAAACCCATTACCAGCCTCATCAGTTAAGCGTTTCCTAGGTTGAGCCATATATAGAGAGGGATGGTGAGTTATGACTGACTTGGTCGATGTTCTTTCGTGGGTGTCATTAACGATTGGAGGTTGCATCTTGAAGAGTGTTGTGAATCATAGCTACTAAAGTCATCCGTTTGATGGTTTTTATATCATTTTCTTAGGCTCAGATCAGCTTCAATTTTTATTTTGTTTCTTTAGATGTGAGTGGGTGCTAATTGTGAAAATTCTGGATTATATTTTTCTTTGAGTGTATAGGTGAAACGGAACCTCTCTGTAAAGCCTTTGAGCAGTTGACAAAGATTTGTTCAGTTTTCGGTTTCGTAGTATTCACATCTGACCAGTGGTGAAAATTTGTGTAAAATGAATCAAAAGTAGATCTGGTTTTACGAAGATTATAGCAAACAACGCTTCATTGGCAATTGATTCCAACTTCATGAAATGGTAAGGGTTTTTATAGTTGATTCACATATATTAATAATTTTGTAAATGTTTATGAATAAAAAAATGTTTATGAATAAAAATTGTTTACAAATTTATTCTTTTATAAATTGCTAAATGATAAATATTGCTTTGCATTAGTTTCAAATGTATTAATTTTTAAGATGTTGTAAATAAGAAATTATATTTGTAAATGAAATGTCTAATATTTTTGTTGTAAATTTACAAGAACAAAAAATATGTAAATTCACTTTCATATTTAGGTTTTATTATGATTCTGATCACCAATTTTAAAAGAACAAACATTGCCGAGAAGTGAATATATGAATACAATAATTGTGTCAATGGAAAAAAAATCCTTTTGGCACGTTAAATGTTGCAGGCGCAAAGGTCAAAGTTGGCGGCTGAATTTTCTTTTACACTTCTATAGTATAAAAAAATAAAATTATTCCATCGACTAAATTTCATAAAAGCATAGAAAATAAACAATATTTGTAAAGTACTGGTTACTGCATATTTTGTATAAGCTGACTTCATGTAATATTAAAAATTAAATTAAACAGATAAGATTATTATTCGATCGGTATGATCGAAATATAATCTCTCCCAGGTCGCTTCTTGATGGACACATGCACTGACCAACAATCCAAGGATGAACAACAATGCAAAATGGTTTTTGGTATAAAATCTAATACATGAACAAGATATTAAAATAAACCAAAATAAGTCTAAGTAAGAATATCTAATGACCCGAATCTCAAACTTATGTCGGGATACCAAACGTATCGAAATGACAAATGATGATAAATTAATACAAATTCAGAAGATAATAATAATCAAAAATGGGAAAGGATATATACAGTATTATTGAACATGTGGTATTATGTTTGAAATAAGATAATATTGATGGATGGATGAAATTAACTCTGAAACTTAAAATTAATGGCATTCTGAACGTTTTAAATATTTGTAAGTAGGTCGAAATATTGTAGTTTCTCTCGACCCACTAATCTATACAGCCAACCCTTGACCGTTTTGAAGAGGCGTTTCCATATACTATCAAACCAGGCTGAATAAAGGGGAATGGTGAGATGCTTTATGTTGTATGTGCTAAACTTCCCAACAAACTAATCAAACACATATACTCGTTTGATCACATCATAGTCTGAAACAAATTAACGGGTGTTATAAGAGTAAATATGGGATGGGACACCGTGTACATTAAAAAAATCACAGGAAAGCAAAACCACAGAATGGACAGTTATATCCTTGATCAACTCCAAATATAGAGCTCTGGCAGTAAAACAAGGGAAAATTAGAATATACATATTCCGCATATCTTCACCTCTCCAAACCCACAAGTAACCGATAAAATCAATCTCCGTTTGGAGGAAAGGTCGGACTAAATTCACTCTATGCTTAGGAAATTTCGTTACCTTGGGATATTTGAAGGCTATGGCGTTGTATCGATTACAAATGGAATAAGATGAAATTACAGTCTTGACAGTCTGTCTAGACTTATTCACCCAAAGCCCCCACAAACATAGCTTGTTAAGGGTAGCAGCATTACCCAGATGTTTGCACTTTAAATGGCAGTCTATAATGATCAACTCGGTGAAATTACAATCCCGTGGCAAGAGGAAGGGATACAGAATCTCTAGAGGGTATAAACGTTTTCCAATTCCCCATCTGGATCTGATCAGACCATCATCATCCAAGAATTGACCCAGATTAGTCAGCAAAGGCGGCACCTCCTAAGCGGAAGAGTCCAATAAGAATAACTTCAATTTAGCTAGGCACAAAAACTCTACCGACTTCAATAAATAATTTTTTGTGGTCAGCACATGTTCCGTAGGGGAACCATTCAACCTTAAAACATACTTAAAGATATAAACCAAAGCTCTCAGAAATTCTGGAAAGATAAAAACCTGTTGAAATCAACTACCAGAGCAACATCCTGAACCACTGAAACATCAGTAACAACGTTAGACATCACCAACCTTTGACTGTTGTGACTCAAACAAGTCAATTCGCTAAACGGCCAATACATCATGTCAACATGATCATATACAGCACTATTAGAGCGCCTACATTCACGGTAACGCTCTTCACAATGTCTACCGGTAAGACCTTCAAAATGTTAGGGGCCGTTCTGATGGCAAGAAAAACTGCTAATAATTCCAGAGATGGCAAAGTTCTTTCCTGTAAAGGAACTACCTTTGCCTCAGCGAACATCAACCTGGCAGACCCATATTGTCTCGTATAGGCAAAAAATTCATATGCCTTATGAGAGGCATCACAAAACACCAACAAACTGGTAGGACCAGCAACTATCCAAAACAAATCTGGGGAACCCTCAAACGTGACAGCTAAACCTGATCCTTAAACAATTTACGCCAGACCACCTGAAGATTATTAGAAATCCTCTCATCTCAGGTCAACTTTAGCCTCCATAAGTCACTGATAAATATTCCCCCTCTTTGATAGTGACGGGCAGACATAAGGATAACCGGTGAAAAACACCAGAATTCTCTGATGGAACACCTCTCCTAGTTACGGCAACAACTTCAGGAGACTTACTCGCTATATATAACTCATATTTGTCCGGGTCATAATAATAACCAAAACTTTCTCAAATGTCGTGTCATGAGTAACAAAACTGGCATCAGACTTCATTTTAACCCTCAAGATATCACAGTTTGAGTTGCAGGAATTGTGAATGAAGTTACCCTCCTTCATGATGTCGACAGCATCCTGATGCAAAGTCAATAAAACAGCCGGAGATTGGTGGGTCTTTATAAGATTATCCACATAAAAATGACCCAGCAGCATATCTCTGCACAGTCAGGTTACCATTCAACATGATGTTTGATCACGAAATTCAGAGTTAAAAGACTTGCCACAAATCCACATTTGAGTGTCATGTATATAAAGCACAATAAGCTGAGGACAAAACAGAAAATTCTTTTGTCTCTATTCTTTTTTAATTTTATCATTAAGAATGCCTTCCAAACATCAGCCAACAAGACATAACGGTCCATTCTGAATTGTGACATCAAATCCCACATGTCAGAATAGAGATTGATGCCAGGATATACACAATCATTAAGAGGGGGGCGAACACCGGTATGTTAGGAACAATTGAATACAGTGCGTATTTTAATTGAACTCTTTGACTGTCCGATTTTAAAAAAAATGGCCTGTGAGGTATCCTATTAATATTCTTAAACGATTCAGGCTTAACTCCGATATTTACAATATCTTCCGCCTCCTGCTCTAGTAAAACCTGGCAGTACTTATCGTACATGCCCTGTTTATCCAGTTTAGTAACAACACGATTAAGGACGTTCAACGCTAACTGATGGTTTGAATGAAGCAAAGGTAATTTGTTTTCATCCCTGGGTAACTTCTACATAATAGCAGTTATTCTCATATGCGATGGATTCACAAAATAACGTTATCTTATCATGAATGAAAACACTGATAGCATCCTCTCCAATACACAAAGTCTCTAAACTAAACATTTTGTCTATGGTCATCTCCACTGAGGATTCATCAAAACAGTCCAAAAGATATAAGATGTGGATTTAGGTTCTTTTCGGATCATTGGTCACTGTGAAAAAATGGTTATAATCTGATTATAATGAGTGCCACAAGCTTTATTTCCCTCAATAACAGTCTCTGGTGCCAAAAAGTCAGCAATATTCCCAAAAGGTACCAATCCATGAGGGAACCTAAACACAGAGCCATTAATAAAATTAGTCAACTGCATGAGACAAAAAAAAAATAAGCAAATCTACACCTCACAACCCTTGCACAGAGAACGAATTATCCTGGAGACTTGAACAGTTCATTGCCAATTTAAAACAACTAGCTTGAAAAGTGGCTACCGCTGCACCTAGACCAAATACATGAATATCTAGGTCTAACTTTTCATCCACCAGAAAGGCAATCAATTTTATTCCATTAAGGTGCTTGACATCCAACAATACTTCACTTGATATTTTCTGCGCCGAACTCAAAACGGTTTTAATAACAAATTTTCCTTTAACTGTTTGAACAGGTTTATCGTTCAAGGTCTTCATTTAAGGTAAGATAGTTGAATGCCAGTGTCTACCAAACAATTTACCTTTTTCTCAGTCGCGACCTGCCCGATTACAATCTCAACCATGGGTAGCAATAAATATATATCCTTCTCTAAACAAGGAATTACATGCACTTGCTTCTTATCAACAGAAGGACACTAAGCGCAGCAATCAAACAGGCGCTTACAACCCCAACAAGTTTTAAACTGGACTTGTACTTAAGGGCACTGCCCAGCAGAATGTGAAGGATTAGTGCATTTGGTATATAAATTAGCCGACTTGCACTCAAACGGTCCTTGAACGTAGAATATTTTCTACAAGAATATCCAGTATGAGTGTTGGAACGACAAAAATTGAACCTGAACTTCTCGGGAGATTTTCTAGAACTGAGGGTTTCTTATTAACTCTATGTACCCTAAAATTGCTCGACCCAACGGCTCTTTGCTTCTAAACATTTTTATCAGGACTAGCTGTTTTGGGCTTAGAAATTTCTACTGTTCGGATAGCATCTGAATATACGGAAAATATCTCCTCCAAATCATGGTAATTATTTCCTAACTGCTTGATAACTTCACGCCGAAACAACACTGGCAGTTTATTGAACACTACGTGACTCAAAACTTGCTACCTGGAGAACCTTTTTCCAAGAAATACAAAAAGAAGGATTTCTTCAACTCATGGACTTTGTTTTAATGTTGGTGAGAACCGATCTGATGTTATCCCACTCTTGGTATTTCATCCCTCTTGAGTCACTATAAACCACGGACGGGGTATTTACTTTTTGACGTTCTTTCAACCTTTCTTCCACCATATTCATCTTGGTGATTTAAAAGTTAAGCAATTCTACTGTACTGAGCTGGGTTTTAATCTTAACCCTCAATGTCAAAAAGACCTCTTCAATTACATCATCTCGGGAGTCGATTCTCAGAATAAATGAGTGAATTTTATCCTTAATTATGTCTCTCTTGCGAATGAGCAACTTAGTAGTGTGGGTGACAGACATGTTCGTAGGTTAAAAAGGAGAAACTTAAACAGGAAATAATATTTTTGAGGTGACACGAGTATACAGGTTGGAACTTATTCTTTAGTTTTGATCTCATGAGATGTTGCAGTGTCATGTTGGGAGATGTACAGTCTTCCTTTGCTCACACTCTTTTGAAGGCTTCACAAACCACCCCAAATTCTCAAGGACTTAGTGAAGAAAGGATGTATAGCAATTCCCTTGTTTCTCAAGACTCCCTGAACCATCACATTTGGTGGAAATTTTGTGTAAATGTCTGGTGGAACATCCATAGAATCTGCAGCATCCATCACTTGTATGGTATTCATCAACTGTCTTCATTCAAGGATTCTTGTTAAGTTTGGTGGCTTTCGGCATTTTTACGAAATAAACAAATCATTGTTGTATATGGGACTCACATATTATATTCAGAAACTTTTAAAATGTTATAGAATCATGTTAATAATTTTTCTTTTTAAATGGATGCTTGTAATAAATGTTGAATAAGTTAACAAAATATTCAATAATCATAAAGAAATATTATGTCATAATTTCCATAGATTGTGATGGAACCAATAATTTGGTACTTCACCAAGATTTAGAAAATAAAATTGTTAAATTCATAATATGCATTTGTATTTACATTAGACAATTAAATTATTTTTCTAATAAACAAAGACTTATTTCGGTACACTTTGTATTTTAACAGATGATTTGCTTTTTCATTCTTGACTGACAAAAGACTTTCTACATTAGTGTTATTATTCATACTCATTTATTGAGCCTGTGTTAAAATGTGTTTATTGACCAGAAGAAAAGGAAATTGGCTGCCGACTAAGATAGCAAATGAAAGGAGAGAAAGTGAGAAAAAAAAAGAACAAATTCATATATCAGAGAGAGTCATGCAGAGTCCCAACTTCAGGGGTGAGAGACATGCTGTCCTACTCTCACCGACTGAGAAGAAGCCATGAAAATACTCATAGAAAAACAGACGGAAGCAACATTCCATCGGTGAGAACATGGCTGAAGGTGAGCAGTCAAATCCGGATCAATTTCCTTCCACATCCTCCTTTGGATTTTGTCAAGAACCCTGAGATGAACAACAGGAGCAAATGATGAAATATGTCAACTGTATTCAATGAATGGATGAATGGTAAATTAATATAAATGTGCCACATGGCCAACAAAATCTGTTTTTTTTTATAATTCCATAGATTTACATGAGCTGTGTTTTTATTTTCCGAGAAGATTTTCTCGTGCATATTAAAATATCTGTTTGAATGGAAACAACTTTACATAATATTACTTCCAAAAACAACATTGATACTTTAGAGTTGTCATATGCCTTCCACGTCGATAATCACTCAAGCGATTACACGTTGATTCAAGGATATTTACCTTCTTCACATCTATGGACGGATACGGGTTATCCCACTTAGATCGTGTCCTATGTACAACAATAAAAAAATAAAATTAAACATTACCGGGATGATCGAAAAATAATCTCTCCCAAGTCGCTTCTTGATGGACACATGCACTGACCAACAATCCAAGGATGAACAATGTCAAATGGTTTTTGGTATAAAATTAAATGCATGAACAAGATATTAAAATAAAACAAAATAAGTCTAAGTAAGAATGTCTAATAACCCGAATCTCAAAACTTATGTTGGGATATCAAACTTATCGAAATAACAAATTACGATAAATTAATACAAATTCAGAAGATAATAATAATCAAAAATGGGAAAGGATATATACAGTATTATTGAACATGTGGTATGATGTTTGCAATGGCATAGTATTGGTGGATGTATGTATTTAACTAACACGGGCCGAAAGTATAATAACTTAGGTTTATATTAAATTATTTTTGCTTTTTTCTTACTTTCTTCTTTATATAAAATCGGATTCAATGCTGCCTGGCTGTAATAAACTTGTTTGCAATTTTCTTCATTTCTTTCTTCAACCGAATGTAGTATTATCTACAATCAAACGTCTGTGCAATTTTCTTCACTTTGGTTTCTTCAACTGAACGTTATCTACTCGGCGTCAGTATCTGTCTTCCTTGATGAACACTTCGGTCTATTCTTCTTAATTTAACCAATAAAAATATATACTTATGATTTTTATCTGAAGTTGCTGTAACTGAATTATGTCATTATAAAAATGAGTCTTCACTTTGCATTCTTAAGCTGTCAGAGCTTCAGCATATAAATATCATGAATTGTCCATTCAAAGTCTAACTCACACCTGATTAAATTTTCTGACTTTCTCGTGACTTGCATTTCGGCGCGAATTTTGGCTCCTGCTCCTTCATGACATCTCATGTCTGGCCCCCTGTCTAGCTTCTGTCTAGACATTTGATACGAAGTGTATTTGTTTCAATTAACCTTTGACCTGCTATTCCCAAAATGATTATAGGCTCCCACGTGACTATCATCTGTTGCCTAGCGGAGTCTAAGCTTAGTATATGTGTGTAGGTATGTGTGTGTGCTGATCTGGATTCATAACACATCCCAACGTAAAGAAAAAAAACAAAACTTTTTACAATATATCCTAACTTCCTTTTCTTTTCTCATTATATTATCAGTAAATATACATACTTTCTCTATTTTTTTATCTATGACAAAATATACACAAAATATACACAATTTGTTTTTCTTACAGCTTTGTCAAAGTATAAACATATATATATATATAAGCGAATTGGTTACATGAACCTCAAAATGGATAACTGCTAATACTAATGCTAAAGCTTCCTTTTCTACTGCTGAATAGGATATTTGGTTACATATTTAATTTCTTGGAATAGAAGCTTATGGGTTGTAGCTCTCTGTTTTTATCTTCTGGTATTAACACTGCTTAGATTCCCACGTTAGTGGCATCTACATGCATCTGGAATAGCTTGCTGAAATCTGGGGTCTTTAACACTGGATTTGATTTTAACTTATTTTTAATGGTTTCTAATGTAACTTCCCATTCCGTAGTCCATATAAATTTGTGCCCGTTTTCTAACAAGTCTGTTAATGGCGTAGCGATTTTGGCTAAATTTCTGCAATAACGCCGATAATAATTAGCCATCCCCAAGAATCTTCTTAGACTTCGGCTATTATTGAGACGAGGAAAGTTTGCGATGATTGTCGTCTTCGCCTCTATTGGTTTAATATTTCCATGCACTATCACATATCCCAAGTATTTTATTTTGGCATAACAAAATTCACTCTTGCCAAGATTTACTGTCGACTTTGCTTCTTTTAGTCTATGAAAGACTATCTAGCGTATCCATATGCTCATTCTCCGTGTCACTGTAAATTACATCGTCGATATATGCATCCACTCCCGGAATGTCGGATAAACAGCTATTCATTAGACATACAAACGTAGCCTGTGATTTCCGCATACCAAATGGCATAATTCGATATTGATATGCCCCATCTGGTGTTACAAACGCTGATTAGAAAAGTGAATACGTAAAAAACAAAAATAGATTTAAAAAACAAATTCATGCTTAAGAAAAAAAAAGCAAACAAAATGAAGAAAATAACACAGATAACTAAAGTAAAATTGAAATAATAATCAAATGCACAAGAATTAAAGTAAATAAAAACTGGCTTATAGAAAAATGAAACAAAATTTAAAAACTAGTCTAGGAAACAAAAACAAAATCTTTGAAAATTTCACAATTCTTTCGTGAATATCAACATTGCTGGTGAGAACAAATCCATGATAGATTGATGCACAGATGAATGAACAAATGAAGGAGGAAAGGAAGCACAGAGAAAGGAAGAATTAAGGAAAGGAAGAAGCATTTGAGGAAGGAGAAAAAACTTTCTTTACTGTATTTCCTTTCATCTTTTCTATATTATAGCTTTCTATCTGTTATTAAAGAGTTATCCAAGTAGTTCATTCCACTGTTACAAAACATTTGTTTTATCGTAAATACTTTTTCTTTAGACTTCGTTAAAAATTATGCACACAAACAAAAGAACATACAAAACAAATATTACTGCTGGTGAGTTGAAAAAGAAAGAGAAGAATTGTCAGTATAAACTTCACTGTATTGATGGTCATGTGAGAATGAAGGCAACTTTTGAAAGAGAAAATATCAGTGAAGTTATGAAGTTGATCAGTTTGTTGGCTTGGTTTACTGGTCAGATGTGGTGAGAATGAAAACTATCTGAGCAGTTCTTTTTCAAAATAAATATTACAAAACAAAATAAAATCTGTCTTGTAGCTTTAACTGTAATTTTATTTTGAATAGATTATATTTTATTGAATAATTGGCCATGCTCAAATGGAATTAACAATGTTTTCAATAAACAAAGGAAGAAAAGGAACAGGGAAAATGCTAAACAAACAATCTACATGCAAGTTAAAACTAGGCAAAGCAAAAGCAATTAGACAAAATGTAATAAATTTAGCCATATCGACAGATCTACTGACACCAAATAATTTTATTAAATATAAAACCTTTCAAAAAGAAAACATACTCTTCTCAAATATTTTAGAAAAAATACCTAAGTTAAATTAATCTGCATTGAAACAAATATGAGGAAGTGTATGTTATATTTTACTATTATGTATATGCATTTTTAACAATATATATGCAAATATGTTTATTATTATGGATGCTTTTCCGTAGTCATATTGAATACGAATATGTAATTAAAAATTACAAAATGTATTAGACTTCTGAAAATAACATCCAAAATAAAGAGGTTTGAATCTATCAGATGAACATTAAACAGGGTTCATTATATAACATGAAGGAATTATTCATGGCTGACCTATAAATATGCACTAAACAGAATCAGTGAGCAGATTAAAAATACTGGCAGAGTTTGAATATATGTAAATTAAAAAACAAAAACAAAAAACACAGATACATGATGGAAAGTAAATGCTTTATTCAGACTACTACATTACCTGCGTGTGTATTCAATACAAAAAAGACTTATCTGCTCTATTCAACTTGAAGAGTAGCCAAAGCGAGTAACTTGTAAAGATTAAAAATACATTACATTAAAAGACTCTGAGAAAGAATGTTTCTGTTGATTAGGACAAATAAAATAAATCTGACCACCATTAGAAAAATATTTGTATTTTACTTGTTATTCTAAAATATTGAATACTTGTACATTAATAAAATTTGCAAATCATCATACATGCAGCTGACACGAGTGTGTGTTGTATATGTCAGATAAGACATGATATTTATGGAAATACCAACTCCAAAATTGACACTGATCATACTGGTTTCTCTGAGAAGGCAGATTTGCATCATTTAAAAAACAATGTCACTTCTGATATAAAAACTGAAGATAATGTAGGATATTGCTAAAGTTAGAAATTCATAAAAATCACATGTATGATTTCTAGCCTGTGTGTGTTTGAATATGGTGGTTAAAAATCTGACCTCAGCGAAGACAGATCCACACATTTTGCAAGAATGTGGTTACTTGAAAATGCATGCAAACTAATTACACAAGAATGTGGTCACTCTCCAGTATGTATGTGCAAATGGCACACCATAAATGTGCTATCTAAAAATGTAGATCCACAAAATTTACAAGAAAATTGTTACTCTCCAGTATGTGTTCGCATATGAATCACTAAATTTGCCCTTTGTGAAAATGCAGAACCACAAATTTCAAAAGAATGTGGTTTCTCTCCGGTATGTGTTCGTATATGATTCACCAAATGTGACTTCTGTGAAAATGCAGATCTACAAGTTTCACGATTATGTGGTTTCTCCAGTATGTGTTCGCCTATGTCTCAGCAAATTTGACATAGTTGTAAATGCAGATCTACAAACTTCACAAGAATATGGTCTCTCTCCAGTATGTGTTCGTCTATGGTGCACCAAAGTTGATTTCTTTGAAAATGCAGATCCACAAACTTCACAAGAAAAAGGTTTCTCTCCGGTATGCGTTCGCATATGATCCACCAAATTTGACTTTTTCTTGAATGCAGATCCACAAGTTCCACAAGAATGTGGTCTCTCTCCAGTATGTGTTCGCATATGACTCACTAAATTTACTCTTTTTGAAAATGCTGATCTACAAATTTCACAAGAATGTGGTTTCTCTCCAGTATGTGTTCGCCTATGGATCTGCAAATTCGAATTCTGTGAAAACGATAATCCACAAATTTCACAAAGATATGGTTTCTCTCTGGTATGTGTTCGCCTATGGATCTGCAAATTCGAATTCTGTGAAAACGATAATCCACAAATGTCACAAAGATATGGTTTCACTCCGGTATGTGTTCGCATATGGCGCAACAAATTTGACTTTTGTGAAAATGTAGATCTACAAGTTTCACAAGAGTATGGTTTCTCTCCAGTGTGCATTTTCGTATGTTTTTTAAAAAGTTTATTTCCATAAAAATGCTGATCCACAAACCTCAAAAGAAAATGGTTCCTCTACAATGTTTGTTTGCCTGTGGCGCACCACAAATGATATCTGCAAAAATGTACATCCGCATATTTCTCAAGAATATGATCTTTCTCCAGTGTGTGTTTGCGCATAACATAGCAAAGATTATTAGCTAGAATATGCAGATCGACTAATTTTGCAAGAATATATTTTCTCTGCAGTGTTTATTTTTATATTACACTTCAAATGTCATGCATATGAGCAGATGAATTCATAATCTTCAGGAAGACTTCTTTCACCGTTTGAATATAGTTCTTCAAATGTGACTGTGAAGTTACACACCTAGAAACTTAACAGGATTTCTCTCCAGTGTATGTGTGCATATGTCACTTCAAATAAGATAAATACGTAAAGGTAGAACGTCAATCTGATATCAGCATATATTTAACCGTTGTTAACAGAAAGTCAAAATTTTTTTTTCTTTCATTTCAATTTACAAATAATATCAGATTGTATTAAAATGATTCTCTTTTCAGTCAAAATACCTGTCGAGAAAAATAAAATGTATTTTAAAAGAGGCAATGAATAATAAATGAAACAATTTTATATTTTAACAAATTTATCAACATGACAAGTTTAGTCCAACACGGAGACACATAAAAATGCAGCAATCAGGAAAGAAAAATCAATAGAAAAAAATATCAATAGGTTTATCTTAATTTACTTTTAACAATATGTGAGTATGGTGAATATTCTGAAAAAATTTTAAAGGTCTAAAATTTAAAATTTTCCATAAACTTTTCTTTCCATTTGTAAACAAACTCACTTTTCACTTAATTAAAGCAAACAGCAGAGCATTTATTAAAAGTATATAACAATCAAGAAAAGAACTTAAATATAAATCTTGAAATGAGAAAAAAAAATCATAAAATTTGCCACATAATGACAAAAAAAAGCTCTGTTTAAGAATGAAGAATCAATTTGAAATATAAAGTAATGGAGTACATTTTATACACTTTGTATAAAACATGATGGTGATTGTAATCTGGTAATTAGTAATCTGCTGATATAAAACAAAATTACAAGTAAATATTGTTACAACTAAGTTGCAGCAAGTATAAAACTTAAAATTAGAAGGGAATGTTTAGCGAGTTGGTAAAACATATTGCCAAGGTTTTCTAGTCTGGGAGGGGATGTTCCCTTTTGCAGGCTCAGAATATGCTTAAGAATAATAAATAGTGATGAACAACAAACATAAAAATTTAAGATTTATTAGAGAACGAAAAAACGTAAGGAAACGTGTCTGTGTGGAAGGTTTTATAAAGTGCAGGCAATAAGAGAATTGAAAAGAATTTTGTTGGTTATCTGAAATCAAAAATTATTTGTTTTATTTTCTCTATGTTTTTAATATTTTATATTTGTCTTTTCTCTTCATTTTACTTTCTTTGTTACACTCATGAGTGTCTCCATCTTCTGTTACGAAGTGAAGTTCATTTCGTTTTTGCATTTTTTCACACCATCTAAATTATCTTTCTCATGTGAAAATTTTCCTTATATCCGTGACACCATACTTTTTTTACTTTCTAGAATTAAATTTTGTCTCAATGTCCACACTAGTTAAAAGCACAACTGTTAAATTTAAATCATCTTTTTTTAAAACAGTCAAAAATTATGCTCTGAATCATAAAATTAGAAATGCAATGACTAAAAATAATTTGATTAGAAAAGCTTTTTTTATTGATTTTATGAATAAGATATATGATAGACAAAATAAGAAGAAAGATCTTATGACAAATCCTTTACATGTTAATATTACATTGCCATGGTTAAGGAATATTGCTCTGAAGTAAAAACTGTATTTGCGAATTATAAAGATAAAAGTTGAGTGCAATTCATCAGACACCAATATTTTAAAAGAGTTTCAAATTATTTGGTGCATGTATAAACAGGCTAACTTTTGTTAAAACTGATATATCCAAAAATAACATCAGCAGAAAATAAAATTTCCAAGAACAGTAAGTATAAAACCAAGTACATGAAATTCCATAAAACCTTAGATTATGCAGAATCATTTGCTAAATGTTTAGGATTACTCAATAGTTAAAAATTATATATAAAAAGGTCCTCATGTTATTCATTGTGTAGATTTTACCGAGATGTTCAGTGTAGAAAAATAGTACTTAAGACTATCTGTCAACACCTCAAATAAACAACTACTGCCATATGACAATGCATTTCTGACACTTTAAAATACAAGTAGTATTTGTTTCAAATCACATTAAGTAAACTTTAAATCAGCTAATTTTCCTCAAATACATTTTTAGAAAAGTAATTTTATCTTTGAAAATATAATTACATTATACTAAAAGATGGGTAAAAATGGCATCCAAATCAGCAATTGTAGTCATTTAAAATAAAAACTCCTTTCAGTAAATTTAGATCTTTTTTTTTTAAATATAGTGAAGTGTTTTCCTATTAGAAATAGGAAATATAACCTATCAGCTTGGAATTGGAACTAAAATAAAAACAATATTTTTCATTTTAAATATTCATTTTCAGCCATGAATTTTTTTCCAGGGGAAAAATGTATCTATATTTTATTGTATTATTTTTGTCTATCGTTAAATATGTTGAGTTATCATGAGAATATTAAAAATATTATCTCTTTAATAATATCATCATTGTTTAATCAGTGTTATTTGGCATGAACTACATAAATGCAGGTTCTTCCAAAGATTTGCTGTAATAGGATAGCACAACGTAAACAAAAATGACCAAAAATTTAATGGGAAGTTTAGTTTAGATTTTCAGTAAAAAAAAAAAAAATATATACATATATATATATATATATATATATACAGTCTGCTTAGGAAATTTTTGCAAAAATAAAGTAATTGTCTGATTTATTTTAAATTTGCAGGATTTATTCACGAATGAAAATTATTTTCCAATTTCTTTTAAGAAAATTTTCGTACAAATATATATATATATTAGAAATTTTAGATATTCGACAATTTCATTGGTGATATGTATTTCGCAGTAGGAAGCTGTTTGTCAGTCCCAAAAGATACAATAATATTCAAAATAATCCCAAAATTAGTTGCCCTCAGATGCTAACATGAGAATGTCAAGAATATACATTGGTAACGGTAATCGACAAAAACAATTGCTAGATCATTCAAAGAAATCCCAAGAGAGAAAGAAAAAAATTGAGGCAAATGATAAATAGAAAGAATAGAAAGGAAAGAAAAGGGAAAGAGAACGAACAGTAGAAAGAGAAATTAAAGTTAATATTTTAGATCGATACCAACGTCTATTGCAGTTCATCCACTTTCTTAGAAAAACAGGACATGGCAATTTAACATTAAAATTTAGTTTTAAATATAATGGGACATATTTATGGTAAAAATAAATTGTAAATCCTAATTTATAATACAAATTAAAGTATAACCACTAGTAATATTATATTATAAATGTAATTAAAATAATTAACACTTATATCAGATAAATATAATATTAAAATACAATCTTAGAAAAATATCTTAAATAATATTAATAAACATAATATTAAAAATAATAAATGTATATTTATATATATATGAAAATAGTATAGGTGGCACATCCCTTCAAAACTACCTTCATTGTGCGATTTGAAAGGAATGACTGAATTAAGTCAAACAATTGTCCAGTTATACAGTAGGCCAGCAGATTGCATAGGAGGCCAGTATGCCAGACTGTCGAACGCTTTGAAGATGTCTAGGGCTACAGTTAAGCGTATATCCTACTTGGGAGCTAATTAAATCTGGGATATCGTTAATGTTGACAAGGAAAAGCATAGGACTTAGAATAACATGATAATATTCGAAGGCATGTCCGTTCAATACTACCTTCCTTTAGCCATTTGAAAGGAATGACTGGATGAGATCAAACAATTGTCCAGTTGTACTGTAACCCATGACCTTGCATGTCAGACTGTCAAATGCTTTGGGGATGTCTATGGCAACAGTTTGGGCTTAGACGTTGTCGTCGAGGATTTGGTGTATATCCTCATTGATAGTCGTGAGCATATCAGATGTAGACCTGGTGAAGCGGGAACCATCTTGTTTATCAGAGAAGAGTATGTGGGCTGTGAGATGTTGTACCACCTCTGCATTGATGATTGCTTTAAACACTTTGACAAAAATTTCTAGGAGGCTGATAGGGCGATAATTAATGGGGTTAGAGTGACCTCCGGTATTTTTATATATAAAAACCACAGTGGAGGATTTCCATCAGGCAGGAAAGTAAGAAGCAGAGAAGCAATAGTTATAGAGTTTAGAGAAAATAGGAGATTTCAAGATCACATTTCTTTAGGAAAATGATTGGTATTCCGTCACCACCACTCGCTTTATGGGGAGGGGGTCAAGCTTTAAAATGTAACCATTTTCCTACTAGATATTTAATTTAATCGAATAGCATGGAATTAAAACTAAAATAAAACCTACTAAGCTCAGTTAGCTATCTCTTCTTCCTCTACCGCTCTCCCTTATCTCTCAACTGTTCCATTCTTGGCAACATCTCCAATAATATTAACAAGTCTATTTCCTCTCATCTATCTGCCCATATATTTGTGTTTGGTGATTAACGCCCACCAAGCCAAGTGGTTGAAAACTGTCACAGATTTTGCTACTGTCCACACCAGTAATCTTTTAACCACTCTTTTCCTTACACAAGTGGTAGAGTTCCCCACGCATTTCTCTTGTAACCCTAATATATAGGATTCACTCCTAGATCTTTGTTTTACTTCCATCCCTGACACTTGCAATGTCAAGGAACTCTGCCCACTCTGAAACTGACCATGCAGTGATTTCGGTTAACCATCTCCTTCCACTCCACTCTAGAACCTCAGATCAGCAGAATATCTTCCTGCTACCAAAATGCCGATTAGAACTCATTCATCGATGCTTTCATCCAAGCCAGGAAGTTGAAACTTAAATCCTACTCATCCCCTTGGTTCTAACTCGCTTTCTGTTACCATCGCCCATCGAAATCTCTTCTTCCGGCTTTATCAGTGTCAAGTGTTGGACCATAACAAGCGCCTTCGCCTCTGCTCACAATGAGTGCAAGAATATACATAAAGAAGCCAAGTTGTTTGCAGCCAGAATGAAGAAGCGCAAAGCACCCCATAAGTGTGGTTCTAAAGACTACTGAAAGGTCTGCAAAAGTGTACTAAAAGAAATAGCAAACCTTCAATCCCCGCTATAATCAGGGATTGGAGGTCCTTACCACTGCAAGTGCTGAGTGTTTCGCTCGCAGACTCCAAGAACTCGACACTGGATTCTTCTGGAGTATCTGTACCCAACTTCCCACCCCAAACTGAAGCCCAACTGAATGTCATCCACATTACCCCTCGGTGATCTCCAACATAATTACAAAGGTTAACCACCATAAAGCGAGTGGTGGCGACTGAAACGTAATGATTGTTCTGAAGAATTGTTCCCCTGAACTCTCCTCTG
>JBBBDQ010002975.1:0-29728 GCA_037127315.1 Ascarosepion bandense | reverse complement strand
ACTCATTTATATTGCTCAGAATCAATTTTAAATGAGACCGTATGATTCTACATATCAATTTACATAAGAAGCAGCATTAATCTTGATATGCATGAAAATACACTAAATGCGCAGTGTTTGGTCTTTCAGTACAGTCATTTATATTGCTCAGAATCAATTTTAAATGAGACCGTATGATTCTACACATCAATTTACATAAGAATCAGCATTAATCTTGATATGCATGAAAATACACTAAATGCGCAATTTTCGGGCTTACAGTACACTCATTTATATTGATCAGAATTAAATTTAAATGAGACTATATGATTCTACACATCAATTTACATAAGAATCAGCATTAATCTTGATATGCATGAAAATACACTAAATGCGCAATTTTCGGGCTTTCAGTACACTCATTTATGTCGCTCGGAGTCAATTTTAAATGAGACCATATGATACTACACATCAATTTACACTAAGAATCAGCATTAATCTTGATATGCATGAAAATACACTAAATGCACGTTTCATTTATATTGTTCAGAATCAAATTTAATTTAAACCATATGATTCTACACACCAATTTACATAAGAATCAGCATTAATCTTGATATGCATGAAAATACACTAAATGCGCAACATTCCGGCTTACAGTACACTAATTTATATTGCTCAGAATCAATTTTAAATGAGACCATATAATTCTACACATCAATTTACATAAGAATCAGCATTAATCTTGATATGCATGAAAATACACTAAATGCGCAATTTTCGGGCTTTCATTACACTCATTTATATTGCTCAGGATCAATTTTAAATGAGACCATATGATTCTACACATCGATTTACATAAGAATCAGCATTAATCTTGATATGCATGAAAATACACTAAATGCGCAATTTTCGGGCTTTCAGTACACTCATTTATATTGCTCAGGATGAATTTTAAAAGACACCATTTGATTCTACACATCAATTTACATAAGAATCAGCATTAATCTTGATATGCATGAAAATACACTAAATGCGCAATTTTCGGGCTTTCAGTACACACATTTATGTCGCTCGGAGTCAATTTTAAATGAGACCATATGATACTACACATCAATTTACATAAGAATCAGCATTAATCTTGATATGCATGAAAATACACTAAATGCGCAGTGTTTGGTCTTTCAGTACATTCATTTATATTGCTCAGAATCAATTTTAAATGAGACCATATGATTCTACACATCAATTTACATAAGAATCAGCATTAATCTTGATATGCATGAAAATACACTAAATGCGCAAAATTCCGGCTTACAGTACACTCATTTATATTGCTCAGAATCAATTTTAAATGAGACCATATAATTCTACACATCAATTTACATAAGAATCAGCATTAATCTTGATATGCATGAAAATACATTAATGCGCAATTTTCGGGCTTTCATTACACTCATTTATATTGCTCAGGATCAATTTTAAATGAGACCATATGATTCTACACATCGATTTACATAAGAATCAGCATTAATCTTGATATGCATGAAAATACACTAAATGCGCAATTTTCGGGCTTTAAGTGCACTCATTTATATTGCTCAGAATCAATTTGAAAAGAGACCGTATGTTTCTACACATCAATTTACATAAGAATCAGCATTAATCTTGATATGCATGAAAATACACTAAATGCGCAGTTTTTGGTCTTTCAGTACACTCATTTATATTGATCAGAATCAATTTTAAATGAGACCATATGATTCTACACATCAATTTACATAAGAATCAGCATTAATCTTGATATGCATGAAAATACACTAAACGCGCAATTTTTGGTCTTTCAGTACACTCATTTATATTGATCAGAATCAATTTTAAATGAGACCATATGATTCTACACATCAATTTACATAAGAATCAGCATTAATCTTGATATGCATGAAAATACACTAAATGCGCAATTTTCGGGTTTTGAGTACACTCATTTATATTGCTCAGAATCAATTTTAATTGAAACCATATGATTCTACACATCAATTTACATAAGGATCAGCATTAATCTTGATATGCAAGAAAATACACTAAATGCGCAATTTTCGGGCTTTCAGTACTCTCATTTATATTGCTCAGAATCTATTTTAAATGAGACCGTATGATTCTACACATCAATTTACATAAGAATCAGCATTAATCTTGATATGCATGAAAATTCACTAAATGCTCAATTTTTGGGCTTACAGTACACTCATTTATATTGATCAGAATCAATTTTAAATGAGATCATATGATTCTACACATCAATTTACATAAGAATCAGCATTAATCTTGATATGCATGAAAATACACTTAATGCGCAATATTCCAGCTTTCAGTACACTCATTTATATTGCTCAGAATCAATTTTAAATGAGACCGTATGATTCTACACATCAACTTACATAAGAATCAGCATTAATCTTGATATGCATGAAAATACACTAAATGCGCAATTTTCGGTCTTTCAGTACACTCATTTATATTGATCAGAATCAATTTTAAATGAGACCATATGATTCTACACATCAATTTACATAAGAATCAGCATTAATCTTGATATGCATGAAAATACACTAAATGCGCAATTTTCGGTCTTTCAGTCCAGTCATTTCTATTGCTCAGAATCAATTTTAAATGAGACCATATGATTCTACACATCAATTTACATAAGAATCAGCATTAATCTTGATATGCATGAAAATACACTAAATGCGCAATTTTCCGGCTTTCAGTACACTCATTTATATTGCTCAGAATCAATTTTAAATGAGACCATATGATTCTACAAATCAATTTACATAATAATCAGCATCAATCTTGATATGCATGAAAATACACTAAATGCGCAATTTTCGGACTTACAGTACACACATTTATATTGCTCAGAAACAATTTTAATTCAAGCCATATGATTCTACACTTCAATTTACATAAGAATCAGCATTAATCTTGATATGCATGAAAATACACGAAATGCGCAATTTTCAGTCTTTCAGTACAGTCATTTCTATTGCTGAGAATCAATTTTAAATGAGACCATATGATTCTACACATCAATTTACATAAGAATCAGCAGTAATCTTGATATGCATGAAAATACACTAAATGCGCAATTTTCGGGCTTTCAGTACACTCATTTATATTGATCAGAATCAATTTTAATTGAAACCATATGATTCTACACATCAATTTACATAAGAATCAGCATTAATCTTGATATGCATGAAAATACACTAAATGCGCAATATTCGGGCTTTCAGTACACTCATTTATATTGCTCAGAATCAATTTTAAATGAGACCGTATGATTCTACACATCAATTTACATAAGAATCTGCATTAATCTTGATATGCATGAAAATACACTAAATGCGCAGTGTTTGGTCTTTCGGTACATTCATTTATATTGCTCAGAATCAATTTTAAAAGAAACCATGATTCTACACATCAATTTACATAAGAATCAGCATTAATCTTGATATGCATGAAAATACATTAAATGCGCAATTTTCGGGCTTTCAGTACACTCATTTATGTCGCTAGGAGTCAATTTTAAATGAGACCATATGATTCTACACATCAATTTACATAAGAATCAGCATCAATCTTGATATGCATGAAAATACACTAAATACGCAATTTTCCGGCTTTCAGTACACTCATTTATATTGCTCAGAATAAATTTTAAATGATACCATATGATTCTACACATCAATTTACATAAGAATCATCATTAATCTTGATATGCATGAAAATACACTAAATGCGCAATTTTCGGGCTTCAGTACACTCATTTATATTGCTCAGAATCAATTTTAAATGAGACCATATGATTCTACATCAATTTACATAAGAATCTGCATTAATCTTGATATGCATGAAAATACACTTAATGCGCAATATTCCAGCTTTCAGTACACTCATTTATATTGCTCAGAATCAATTTTAAATGAGACCATATGATTCTACACATCAATTTACATAAGAATCAGCATTAATCTTGATATCCATGAAAATACACTAAATGCGCAAATTTTGGGCTTTCAGTACACTCATTTATATTGCTCAGAATCAATTTTAAATGTAACCATATGATTCTAAACATCAATTTTCATAAGAATCAGCATTAATCTTGATATGCTTGAAAATACACTAAATGCGCAATTTTCGGGCTTTAAGTACACTCATTTATATTGCTCAGAATCAATTTTAAATGAAACCATATGATTCTACACATCAATTTACATAAGAATCAGCAGTAATCTTGATATGCATGAAAATACATTAAATGCGCAGTTTTTGATATTTCAGTATACTCATTTATATTGATCAGAATCAATTTTAAATGAGACCATATGATTCTACACATCAATTTACATAAGAATCAGCATTAATCTTGATATGCATGAAAATGCACTAAATGCGCAATTTTCTGGCTTTCAGTACACTCATTTTTATTGCTCAGAATCAATTTTAAATGAGACCATATGATTCTACACATCAATTTACATAAGAATCAGCATTAATCTTGATATGCATGAAAATACACTAAATGCGCAGTTTTGGATTTTCAGTACACGCATTTATATTGATCAGAATCAATTTTAAATGAGACCATATGATTCTACACATCAATTTACATAAGAATCAGCATTAATCTTGATATGCATGAAAATACACTTAATGCGCAAATTTCGGGCATTCAGTACAGTCATTTATATTGCTCAGAATCAATTTTAAATGTAACCATATGATTCTACACATCAATTTACATAAGAATCAGCATTAATATTGATATGCATGAAAATACACTAAATGCGCAATTTTCGGGCTTTCAGCACACTCATTTATGTTGCTCAGAATCAATTTTAAATGAGAGCATATGATTCTACACATCAATTTATATAAGAATCAGCATTAATCTTGATATGCATGAAAATACACTAAATGCGCAATTTTCGGGCTTTCAGTACACTCATTTATATTGCTCAGATATCAAGATTAATGCTGATTCTTATGTAAATTGATGTGTAGAATCATATGGTCTCATTTAATATTGATTCTGATCAATATAAATGAGTGTACTGAAAACCGGAAAATTGCGCATTATTGTATTTTCATGCATATCAAGATAAATGTTGATTCTTATGTAAATTGATGTGTAGAATCATATGGTCTCATTTAAAACTGATTCTGAGCAATATAAATGAGTGTACTGAAAGTCCGAAAATTTCGCATTTAGTGTATTTTCATGCATATCAAGATTAATGCTGATTCTTATGTAAATTGATGTGTAGAATCATATGGTTTCATTTAAAATTGATTCTGAGCAATATAAATGAGTGTACTGAAAGTCCGAAAATTGCGCATTTAGTGTATTTTCATGCATATCAAGATGAATGCTGATTCTTATGTAAATGGATGTGTAGAACATATGGTTTCGGTTAAAATTGGTTCTGAGCAATATAAATGAGTGTAATGAAAGCCCGAAAATTGCGCATTTAGTGTATTTTCATGCATATCAAGATTAATGCTGATTCTTATGTAAATTGATGTGTAGAATCATATGGTCTCATTTAAAATTTATTCTGAGCAATATAAATGAGTGTGCTGAAAGCTGGAAAATTGCGCATTTAGTGTATTTTCATGCATATCAAGATTAATGCTGATTCTTATTTATATTGATGTGTAGAATCATATGGTTTCAATTAAAATTGATTCTGAGCAATATAAATGAGTGTACTGAAAGCCGGAAAATTGCGCATTTAGTGTATTTTCATGCATATCAAGATTAATGCTGATTCTTATGTAAATGTATGTGTAGAATCATATGGTTTCGTTTAAAATTGATTCTGAGCAATATAAATGAGTGTACTGAAAGCCCGAAAATTGCGCATTTAGTTTATTTTCATACATATCAAGATTAATGCTGATTCTTATGTACATTGATGTGTAGAATCATATGGTCTCATTCAAAATTGATTCTGAGCAATAGAAATGAGTGTGCTGAAAGCCCGAAAATTGCGCATTTAGTGTATTTTCATGCATATCAAGATTAATGCTGATTCTTATGTAAATTGATATGTAGAATCATATGGTTTCAATTAAAATTGATTCTGAGCAATATAAATGAGTGTACTGAAAACCCGAAAATTGCGCATTTAGTGTATTTTCATGCATATCAAGATTAATGATGATTCTTATGTAAATTGATGTGTAGAATCATATGGTCTCATTTAAAATTGATTCTGAGCAATATAAATGAGTGTACTGAAAGCCCGAAAATTGCGCATTTAGTGTATTTTCAGGCATATCAAGATTAATGCTGATTCTTATGTAAATTGATGTGTAGAATCATATGGTTTCATGTAAAATTGATTCTGATCAATATAAATGAGTGTACTGAAAGCCCGCAAATTGCGCATTTAGTGTATTTTCATGCATATCAAGATTAATGCTGATTCTTATGTAAATTGATGTGTAGAATAACATGGTCTCATTTAAAATTGATTCTGAGCAATATAAATGAGTGTGCTGAAAGCCCGAAAATTTCGCATTTAGTGTATTTTCATGCATATCAAGAATAATGCTTATTCTTATGTAAATTGATGTGTAGAATCATATGGTCTCATTTAAAATTGATTCTGATCAATATAAATGAGTGTACTGAAAGCCCGAAAATTGCGCATTTAGTGTATTTTCCTGCATATCGAGATTAATGCTGATTCTTATGGAGATTGATGTGTAGAATCATATGGTCTCATTTAAAATTGACTCCGAGCGACATAAATGAGTGTACTGAAAGCCCGAAAATTGCGCATTTAGTGTATTTTCATGCATATCAAGATTAATGCTGATTCTTATGTAAATTCATATGTAGAATAATATGGTTTCATTTAAAATTGATTCTGAGCAATATAAATGAGTGTACTGAAAGCCCGAAAACTGCGCATTTAGTGTATTTTCATGCATATCAAGATTAATGCTGATTCTTATGTAAATTGATGTGTAGAATCATATGGTCTCATTTAAAATTGATTCTGAGCAATATAAATGAGTGTACTGAAAGCTGGAAAATTGTGCATTTAGTGTATTTTCATGCATATCAAGATTAATGCTGATTCTTATGTAAATTGATGTGTAGAATCATATGGTCTCATTTAAAATTGATTCTGATCAATATAAATGCGTGTACTGAAAAACTAAAAACTGCGCATTTAGTGCATTTTCATGCATATCAAGATTAATGCTGATTCTTATGTAAATTGATGTGTAGATTCATACGGTCTCATGTAAAATTGATTCTGAGCAATATAAATGAGTGTACTGAAAGCCCGAAATTGCGCATTTAGTGTATTTTCATGCATATCAAGATTAATGCTGATTCTTATGTAAATTTATGTGTAGAATCATATGGTTTCATTTAAAATTGATTCTGAGCAATATAAATGAGTGTACTGAAACCCCGAAAATTGCGCATTTAGTGTATTTTCATGCATATCAAGATTAATGCTGATTCTTATGTAAATTGATGTGTAGAATCATACGGTCTCATTTAAAATTGATTCTGAGCAATATAAATGAGTGTACTGAAAGCTAAGGAATATTGCGCATTAAGTGTATTTTCAAGCATATCAAGATTAATGCTGATTCATGTGTAAATTGATGTGTAGAATCATATGGTCTCATTTAAAATTGATTCTGAGCAATATAAATGAGTGTACTGAAAGTACAAAAACTGCGCATTTAGTATAGTTTCATGCATATCAAGATTAATGCTGATTCATATGTAAATTGATGTGTAGAATCATACGGTCTCGTTTAAAATTGATTCTGAGCAATATAAATGAGTGTACTGAAAGCCCGAAAATTGCGAAATTAGTGTATTTTCATGCATATCAAGATTAATGCTGATTCTTATGTAAATTGATATGTAGAATCATATGGTTACATTTAAAATTGATTCTGAGCAATATAAATGAGTGTACTGAAACCCCGAAACTTGCGCATTTAGTGTATTTTCATGCATATCAAGATTAATGCTGATTCTTATATGAATTGATATGTAGAATCATATGGTCTCATTTAAAATTGATTCTGAGCAATATAAATGAGTGTACTGAAAGCCGAAATTTGCGCATTTAGTGTATTTTCATGCATATCAAGATTAATGCTGATTATTATGTAAATTGATGTGTAGAATCATATGGTCTCATTTAAAATTGATTCTGATCAATATAAATGAGTGTACTGAAAGCCCTTGAAAATTGCGCATTTAATGTATTTTCATGCATATCAAGATTAATGATGATTCTTATGTAAATTGATGTGTAGAATCATATGGTCTCATTTAAAATTGATTCTGATCAATATAAATGAGTGTACTGAAAGCCCGAAAATTGCGCATTTATTGTATTTTGATTCATATCAAGATTAATGCTGATTCTTATGTAAATTGATGTGTAGTATCATACGGTCTCATTTAAAATTGATTCTGATCAATATAAATGAGTGTACTGAAAGCCCGAAAATTGCGCATTTAGTGTATTTTCATGCATATCAAGATTAATGCTGATTCTTATGTAAATTGATGTGTAGAATCATACGGTCTCATTTAAAATTGATTCTGAGCAATATAAATGAGTGTACTGAAAGCTGGAATATTGCACATTTTGTGTATTTTCATGCATATCAAGATTAATGCTGATTCTTATGCAAATTGATGTGAAGATTCGTATGGTCTCATTTAAAATAGTTTCTGAGCAATATAAATGAGTGTACTGAAACCCCGAAAATTGCGCATTTAGTGTATTTTCATGCATATCAAGATTAATGGTGATTCTTATGTAAATTGATGCGTAGAATCATATGGTCTCATTTAAATTTGATTCTGAGCAATATAAATGAGTGTACTGAAACCCCGAAAATTGCGCATTAATGTATTTTCATGCATATCAAGATTAATGCTGATTCTTATGTAAATTGTTGTGTAGAATCATATGGTCTCATTTGAAATTAATTCTGCTCAATATAAATGAGTGTACTGAAAGACTAAAAACTGCGCATTTAGTGTATTTTCATGCATAGCAAGATTAATGATGATTCTTATGTAAATTGAAGTGTAGAATCATGTGGTCTCATTTAAAATTGATTCTGAGCAATATAAATGCGTGTACTGAAAGCCCGAAAATTGCGCATTAATGTATTTTCATGCATATCAAGATTAATGCTGATTCTTATATAAATTGATGTGTAGAATCATACGGTCTCATTTAAAATTGATTCTGAGCAATATAAATGAGTGAACTGAAAGCTGGAATATTGCGCATTTAGTGTATTTTCATGCATATCAAGATTAATGCTGATTCTTATGCAAATTCATGTGTAGATTCATATGGTCTCATTTAAAATTGATTCTGAGCAATATAAATGTGTGTACTGAAAGACCAACAACTGCGAATTTAGTGTATTTTCATGCATATCAAGATTAATGGTGATACTTATGTAAAGTAATGTGTAGAACCATACGGTCTCATTTAAATTGATTCTGAGCAATATAAATGAGTGTACTGAAAGCCCGAAAATTGCGCATTTAGTGTATTTTCATGCATATCAAGATTAATGCTGATTCTTTTGTAAATTGATGTGTAGAATCATATGGTCTCATTTGAAATTAATTCTGCTCAATATAAATGAGTGTACTGAAAGACCAAAAACTGCGCATTTAGTGTATTTTCATGCATATCAAGATTAATGATGATTGTTATGTAAATTGAAGTGTAGAATCATGTGGTCTCATTTAAAATTGATTCTGAGCAATATAAATGCGTGTACTGAAAGCCTGAAAATTGTGCATTTAGTGTATTTTCATACATATCAAGATTAATGAAGATTCTTTTGTAAATTGATGTGTAGAATCATATGGTTTCATTTAAAATTGATTCTGAACAATATAAATGAGTGTACTGAAAGACGAAATATGGCGCATTTAGTATATTTTCATGCATATCAAGATTAATGCTGATTCTTATGTAAATTGATGTGTAGATTCATATGCATGGAAATACATTACATGCGCAATTTTCGGGTTTCAGTACACTCATTTATATTGCTCAGAATCAATTTTAAATGAGACCATATGATTCTACACATCAATTTACAGGAGAATCAGCATTAATCTTGATATGCATGAGAATACACAAAATGCGCAATTTTCAGGCTTTCAGTACACTCATTTATATCGCTCAGAACCAATTTTAAATGCAACAATATGATTCTACACACCAAGTTACATAAGAATCAGCATTAATATTGATATGCATGAAAATACACTAAATGCGCAGTTTTTGATATTTCAGTACACTCATTTATATTGCTCAGAATCAATTTTAAATGAGACCATATGATTCTACACATCAATTTACATAAGAATCAGCATTAATCTTGATATGCATGAAAATACACTAAATGCGCAATTTTCGGGCTTTCAGTACACTCATTTATATTGCTCAGAATCAATTTCAAATGAAACCATATGATTCTACACATCAATTTACACAAGAATCAGCATTAATCTTGATATGCATGAAAATACACTAAATGCGCAATTTTCAGGCTATCAGTACACTCATTTATATTGCTCAGAATAAATTTTAAATGAGACCATATGATTCTACACACAAATTTACATAAGAATCAGAATTAATCTTGATATGCATGAAAATACACTAAATGCGCTATTTTCGGGGTTTCAGTTCACTCATTTATATTGATCAGAATCTGTTTTAAATGAGTCCATATGATACTACACATCAATTTACATAAGAATCAGCATTAATCTTGATATGCATGAAAATACACTAAATGCGCAATTTTCGGGCTTTCAGTACACTCATTTATATTGCTCAGTGTCAATTTGAAATGAGACCGTATGATTCTACACATCAGTTTACATAAGAATCAGCATTAATCTTGATATGCATGAAAATACACTAAATGCGCAATTTTCGGGCTTTCAGTTCACTCATTTATATTGATCAGAATCAATTTTAAATGAGACCATATGATTATACACATCAATTTACATAAGAATCATCATTAATCTTGATATGCATGAAAATACACTAAATGCGCAATTTTCGGGCTTTCGGTACACTCATTTATATTGCTCAGAATCAATTTTAATTGAAACCATATGATTCTACACATCAATTTACATAAGAATCAGCATTAATCTTGATATGCATGAAAATACACTAAATGCGCAATTTTCGGGCTTTGAGTACACTCATTTATATAGCTCAGAATCAAATTTAAATGAGACCGTATGATTCTACAAATCTATTTGCATAAGAATCAGCATTAATCTTGATATGCATGAAAATACACTAAATGCGCAATTTTCGGGCTTTCAGTACAGTCATTTATATTGTTCAGAATCAATTTTGAATGAAACCATGATTCTACACATCAATTTACATAAGAATCTGCATTAATCTTGATATGCATGAAAATACACTAAATGCGCAATTTTCGGGCTTTCAGTACACTCATTTATATTGCTCGGAATCAATTTTAAATGAGACCATATGATTCTACACATCAATTTACATAAGAATCAGCATTAATCTTGATATGCATGAAAATACATTATATGCGCAGTTTTCCGGCTTTCAGTACACTCATTTATATTGCTCAGAATCAATTTTAAATGAGACCATATGATTCTACACATCTATTTACATAAGAATCAGCATTAATCTTGATATGCATGAAAATACACTAAATGCTCAATATTCGGGCTTACAGTACACTCATTTATATTGATCAGAATCAATTTTAAATGAGACCATATGATTCTACACATCAATTTACATAAGAATCAGCATTAATCTTGATATGCATGAAAATACACTAAATGCGCAATTTTCGGGCTTTCAGTACACTCATTTATATTGCTCAGAATCTATTTTAAATGAGACCATATGATACTACACATCAATTTACATAAGAATCAGCATTAATCTTGATATGCATGAAAATACACTAAATGCGCAATTTTCGGACTTTGAGTACACTCATTTATATTGCTCAGTGTCAATTTGAAATGAGACCGTATGATTCTACACATCAGTTTACATAAGAATCAGCATTAATCTTGATATGCATGAAAATACACTAAATGCGCAATTTTCGGGGTTTCAGTACACTCATTTATATTGATCAGAATGAATTTCAAATGAGACCATATGATTCTACACATCAATTTACATAAGAATCAGCATTAATCTTGATATGCATGAAAATACATTTAATGCGCAATATTCCAGCTTTCAGTACACTCATTTATATTGATCAGAATCAATTTTAAATGAGATCGTATGATTCTACACATCAATTTACATAAGAATCAGCATTAATCTTGATATGCATGAAAATACGCTTAATGCGCAATTTTCGGGCTTTCACTACACTCATTTATATTGCTCAGAATCAATTTTAAATGAAACCATATGATTCTACACAGCAATATACATAAGAATCAGCATTAATCTTGATATGCATGAAAATACACTAAATGCGCAGTTTTTGATATTTCAGTATACGCATTTATATTGATCAGAATAAATTTGAAATGAGACCATATTATTCTACACATCAATTTACATAAGAATCAGCATTAATCTTGATATGCATGAAAATACACTAAATGCGCAATTTTCCGGCTTTCAGTACACTCATTTATATTGCTCAGAATCAATTTTAAATGAGACCATATGATTCTACACATCAATTTACATAAGAATCAGCATTAATCTTGATATGCATGAAAATACACTAAATGCGCAATTTTCGGACTTTCAGTACACTCATTTATATTGCTCGTAATCAATTTTAAATGAGACCATATGATTCTACACATCAATTTACATAAGAATCAGCATTAATCTTGATATGCATGAAATTATACTAAATGCGCAGTTTTTGGACTTTCAGTACACTCATTTATATTGATCAGAATCAATTTTAAATGAGACCATATGATTCTACACATCAATTTACATAAGAATCAGCATTAATCTTGATATGCTTGAAAATACACTTAATGCGCAATATTCCAGCTTTCAGTACACTCATTTATATTGCTCAGAATCAATTTTAAACGAAACCGTATGATTCTACACATACATTTACATAAGAATCAGCATTAATCTTGATATGCATGAAAATACACTAAATGCGCAATTTTCCGGCTTTCAGTACACTCATTTATATTGCTCAGAATCAATTTTAAATGAAACCATATGATTCTACACATCAATTTACATAAGAATCAGCATTAATCTTGATATGCATGAAAATACACTAAATGCGCAATTTCGGGCTTTCAGTACACTCATTTATATTGCTCAGAATCAATTGTAAATGAGACCGTATGAATCTACACCTCAATTTACATAAGAATCAGCATTAATCTTGATATGCATGAAAATACACTAAATGCGCAGTTTTTGGTTTTTCAGTACACGCATTTATATTGATCAGAATCAATTTTAAATGAGACCATATGATTCTACACATCAATTTACATAAGAATCAGCATTAATCTTGATATGCATGAAAATACACTAAATGCGCAAATTTCGGGCTTAATACACTCATTTATATTGCTCAGAATCAATTTTAATTGAAACCATATGATTCTACACATCAATTTACATAAGAATCAGCATTAATCTTGATATGCATGAAAATACATTAAATGCACAGTTTTTGATATTTCAGTATACTCATTTATATTGATCAGAATCAATTTTAAATGAGACCATATGATTCTACACATCAATTTACATAAGACTCAGCATTAATCTTGATATGCATGAAAATACACTAAATGCGCAATTTTCGGGCTTTCAGTACACACATTTATATTGCTTAGTATCAATCTTAAATGAGACCTTATGATTCTACACATCAATTTACATAAGAATCAGCATTAATCTTGATATGCATGAAAATACACTAAATGCACAGTTTTTGATATTTCAGTATACTCATTTATATTGATCAGAATCAATTTTAAATGAGACCATATGATCCTACACATCAATTTACATAAGAATCAGCATTAATCTTGATATGCATGAAAATACACAAAATGCGCAATTCTCCGGCTTTCAGTACACTCATTTATATTGCTCAGAATCAATTTTAAATGAGACCGTATGATTCTACACATACATTTACATAAGAATCAGCATCAATCTTGATATGCATGAAAATACACTAAATGCGCAATTTTCCGGGTTTCAGTACACTCATTTATATTGCTCAGAATCAATTTTAAATGAATCCATATGATTCTACACATCAATTTACATAAGAATCAGCATTAATCTTGATATGCATGAAAATACACTAAATGCGCAATTTCGGGCTTTCAGTACACTCATTTATATTGCTCAGAATCAATTTTAAATGAGACCGTATGAATCTACACCTCAATTTACATAAGAATCAGCATTAATCTTGATATGCTTGAAAATACACTTAATGCGCAATATTCCAGCTTTCAGTACACTCATTTATATTGCTCAGAATCAATTTTAAACGAAACCGTATGATTCTACACATACATTTACATAAGAATCAGCATTAATCTTGATATGCATGAAAATACACTAAATGCGCAATTTTCCGGCTTTCAGTACACTCATTTATATTGCTCAGAATCAATTTTAAATGAAACCATATGATTCTACACATCAATTTACATAAGAATCAGCATTAATCTTGATATGCATGAAAATACACTAAATGCGCAATTTCGGGCTTTCAGTACACTCATTTATATTGCTCAGAATCAATTTTAAATGAGACCGTATGAATCTACACCTCAATTTACATAAGAATCAGCATTAATCTTGATATGCATGAAAATACACTCAATGCGCGGTTTTTGGTTTTTCAGTACAAGCATTTATATTGATCAGAATCAATTTTAAATGAGAACATATGATTCTACACATCAATTTACATAAGAATCAGCATTAATCTTGATATGCATGAAAATACACTAAATGCGCAAATTTCGGGCTTTCAGTACACTCATTTATATTGCTCAGAATCAATTTTAATTGAAACCATATGATTCTACACATCAATTTACATAAGAATCAGCATTAATCTTGATATGCATGAAAATACACTAAATGCGCTGTTTTTGGACTTTCAGTACACTCATTTATATTGATCAGAATCAATTTTAAATAAGACCATATGATTCTACACATCAATTTACATAAGAATCAGCATTAATCTTGATATGCATGAAAATACACTAAATGCGCAATTTTCGGGCTTTCAGTACACTCATTTATGTTGCTCAGAATCAATTTTAAATGAAACCATATGATTCTACACATCAATTCACATAAGAATGAGCATTAATCTTGATATGCTTGAAAATACATTAATGCGCAATTTTCGGGCTTTCAGTACACTCATTTATATTGCTCAGAATCAATTTTAAATGAAACCATAAGATTCTACACATCAATTTACATAAGAATCAGCATTAATCTTGATATGCATGAAAATACACTAAATGCGCAATTTTCGGGCTTTCAGTACACTCATTTATATTGCTTAGTATAAATCTTAAATGAGACCGTATGATTCTACACATCAATTTACATAAGAATCAGCATTAATCTTGATATGCATGAAAATACACTAAATGCACAGTTTTTGATATTTCAGTATACTCATTTATATTGATCAGAATCAATTTTAAATGAGACCATATGATTCTACACATCAATTTACATAAGAATCAGCATTAATCTTGATATGCATGAAAATACACTAAATGCGCAATTTTCGGGCTTTCAGTACACTCATTTATATTGCTTAGTATCAATCTTAAATGAGACCGTATGATTCTACACATCAATTTACATAAGAATCAGCATTAATCTTGATATGCATGAAAATACACTAAATGCACAGTTTTTGATATTTCAGTATACTCATTTATATTGATCAGAATCAATTTTAAATGAGACCATATGATCCTACACATCAATTTACATAAGAATCAGCATTAATCTTGATATGCATGAAAATACACTAAGTGCGCAATTTTCCGGCTTTCAGTACACTCATTTATATTGCTCAGAATCAATTTTAAATAAGACCATAAGATTCTACACATCAATTTACATAAGAATCAGCATTAATCTTGATATGCATGAAAATACACTAAATGCGCAATATTCGGGCTTTCAGTACACTCATTTATATTGCTCAGAATCAATTTTAAATGAAACCATATTATTCTACATATCAAATTACATAAGAATCAGCATTAATCTTGATATGCTTGAAAATACACTTAATGCGCAATATTCCAGCTTTCAGTACACTCATTTATATTGCTCAGAATCAATTTTAAACGAAACCGTATGATTCTACACATACATTTACATAAGAATCAGCATTAATCTTGATATGCATGAAAATACACTAAATGCGCAATTTTCCGGCTTTCAGTACACTCATTTATATTGCTCAGAATCAATTTTAAATGAAACCATATGATTCTACACATCAATTTACATAAGAATCAGCATTAATCTTGATATGCATGAAAATACACTAAATGCGCAATTTCGGGCTTTCAGTACACTCATTTATATTGCTCAGAATCAATTGTAAATGAGACCGTATGAATCTACACCTCAATTTACATAAGAATCAGCATTAATCTTGATATGCATGAAAATACACTAAATGCTCAGTTTTTGGTTTTTCAGTACACGCATTTATATTGATCAGAATCAATTTTAAATGAGACCATATGATTCTACACATCAATTTACATAAGAATCAGCATTAATCTTGATATGCATGAAAATACACTAAATGCGCAAATTTCGGGCTTAATACACTCATTTATATTGCTCAGAATCAATTTTAATTGAAACCATATGATTCTACACATCAATTTACATAAGAATCAGCATTAATCTTGATATGCATGAAAATACATTAAATGCACAGTTTTTGATATTTCAGTATACTCATTTATATTGATCAGAATCAATTTTAAATGAGACCATATGATTCTACACATCAATTTACATAAGACTCAGCATTAATCTTGATATGCATGAAAATACACTAAATGCGCAATTTTCGGGCTTGCAGTACACACATTTATATTGCTTAGTATCAATCTTAAATGAGACCGTATGATTCTACACATCAATTTACATAAGAATCAGCATTAATCTTGATATGCATGAAAATACACTAAATGCACAGTTTTTGATATTTCAGTATACTCATTTATATTGATCAGAATCAATTTTAAATGAGACCATATGATCCTACACATCAATTTACATAAGAATCAGCATTAATCTTGATATGCATGAAAATACACAAAATGCGCAATTCTCCGGCTTTCAGTACACTCATTTATATTGCTCAGAATCAATTTTAAATGAGACCGTATGATTCTACACATACATTTACATAAGAATCAGCATCAATCTTGATATGCATGAAAATACACTAAATGCGCAATTTTCCGGGTTTCAGTACACTCATTTATATTGCTCAGAATCAATTTTAAATGAAACCATATGATTCTACACATCAATTTACATAAGAATCAGCATTAATCTTGATATGCATGAAAATACACTAAATGCGCAATTTTCGGGCTTTCAGTACACTCATTTATATTGCTCAGAATCAATTTTAAATGAGACCGTATGAATCTACACCTCAATTTACATAAGAATCAGCATTAATCTTGATATGCTTGAAAATACACTTAATGCGCAATATTCCAGCTTTCAGTACACTCATTTATATTGCTCAGAATCAATTTTAAACGAAACCGTATGATTCTACACATACATTTACATAAGAATCAGCATTAATCTTGATATGCATGAAAATACACTAAATGCGCAATTTTCCGGCTTTCAGTACACTCATTTATATTGCTCAGAATCAATTTTAAATGAAACCATATGATTCTACACATCAATTTACATAAGAATCAGCATTAATCTTGATATGCATGAAAATACACTAAATGCGCAATTTCGGGCTTACAGTACACTCATTTATATTGCTCAGAATCAATTTTAAATGAGACCGTATGAATCTACACCTCAATTTACATAAGAATCAGCATTAATCTTGATATGCTTGAAAATACACTTAATGCGCAATATTCCAGCTTTCAGTACACTCATTTATATTGCTCAGAATCAATTTTAAACGAGACCGTATGATTCTACACATACATTTACATAAGAATCAGCATTAATCTTGATATGCATGAAAATACACTAAATGCGCAATTTTCCGGCTTTCAGTACACTCATTTATATTGCTCAGAATCAATTTTAAATGAAACCATATGATTCTACACATCAATTTACATAAGAATCAGCATTAATCTTGATATGCATGAAAATACACTAAATGCGCAATTTCGGGCTTACAGTACACTCATTTATATTGCTCAGAATCAATTTTAAATGAGACCGTATGAATCTACACCTCAATTTACATAAGAATCAGCATTAATCTTGATATGCATGAAAATACACTCAATGCGCGGTTTTTGGTTTTTCAGTACAAGCATTTATATTGATCAGAATCAATTTTAAATGAGAACATATGATTCTACACATCAATTTACATAAGAATCAGCATTAATCTTGATATGCATGAAAATACACTAAATGCGCAAATTTCGGGCTTTCAGTACACTCATTTATATTGCTCAGAATCAATTTTAATTGAAACCATATGATTCTACACATCTATTTACATAAGAATCAGCATTAATCTTGATATGCATGAAAATACACTAAATGCGCTGTTTTTGGACTTTCAGAACACTCATTTATATTGATCAGAATCAATTTTATATAAGACCATATGATTCTACACATCAATTTACATAAGAATCAGCATTAATCTTGATATGCATGAAAATACACTAAATGCGCAATTTTCGGGCTTTCAGTACACTCATTTATGTTGCTCAGAATCAATTTTAAATGAAACCATATGATTCTACACATCAATTCACATAAGAATCAGCATTAATCTTGATATGCTTGAAAATACATTAATGCGCAATTTTCGGGCTTTCAGTACACTCATTTATATTGCTCAGAATCAATTTTAAATGAAACCATAAGATTCTACACATCAATTTACATAAGAATCAGCATTAATCTTGATATGCATGAAAATACACTAAATGCGCAATTTTCGGGCTTTCAGTACACTCATTTATATTGCTTAGTATAAATCTTAAATGAGACCGTATGATTCTACACATCAATTTACATAAGAATCAGCATTTATCTTGATATGCATGAAAATACACTAAATGCACAGTTTTTGATATTTCAGTATACTCATTTATATTGATCAGAATCAATTTTAAATGAGACCATATGATTCTACACATCAATTTACATAAGAATCAGCATTAATCTTGATATGCATGAAAATACACTAAATGCGCAATTTTCGGGCTTTCAGTACACTCATTTATATTGCTTAGTATCAATCTTAAATGAGACCGTATGATTCTACACATCAATTTACATAAGAATCAGCATTAATCTTGATATGCATGAAAATACACTAAATGCACAGTTTTTGATATTTCAGTATACTCATTTATATTGATCAGAATCAATTTTAAATGAGACCATATGATCCTACACATCAATTTACATAAGAATCAGCATTAATCTTGATATGCATGAAAATACACTAAGTGCGCAATTTTCCGGCTTTCAGTACACTCATTTATATTGCTCAGAATCAATTTTAAATAAGACCATATGATTCTACACATCAATTTACATAAGAATCAGCATTAATCTTGATATGCATGAAAATACACTAAATGCGCAATATTCGGGCTTTCAGTACACTCATTTATATTGCTCAGAATCAATTTTAAATGAAACCATATTATTCTACATATCAAATTACATAAGAATCAGCATTAATCTTGATATGCATGAAAATACACTAAATGCGCAATTTTCGGGCTTTCAGTACACTCATTTATGTCGCTCGGAGTCAATTTTAAATGAAACCATATTATTCTACATACCAATTTACATAAGAATCAGCATTAATCTCGATATGCATGAAAATACACTAAATGCGCATTTTTCGGGCTTTCGGTACACTCATTTATATTGATTAGTATCAATCTTAAATGAGACCATATGATTCTACACATCAATTTACATAAGAATCAGCATTAATCTTGATATGCATGAAAATACACTAAATGCACAGTTTTTGATATTTCAGTATACTCATTTATATTGATCAGAATCAATTTTAAATGAGACCATAAATTCTACACATCAATTTACATAAGAATCAGCATTAATCTTGATATGCAAGAAAATACAATAATGCGCAATTTTCCGGTTTTCACTACACTCATTTATATTGCTCAGAATCAATATTAAATGAGACCATATGATTCTACACATCAATTTACATAAGAATCAGCATTAATCTTGATATGCATGAAAATACACTAAATGCGCAATTTTCGGGCTTTCAGTTCACTCATTTATATCGCTCAGAATCAATTTAATTGAGACCATATGATTCTACACATCAATTTACATAAGAATCAGCATTAATCTTAATAGGCATGAAAATACATTAATGCGCAACTTTCGGGCTTTCAGTACACACATTTATATTGCTCAGAATCAATTTTAAATGAGATTATATGATTCTACACATCAATTTACATAAGAAGCAGCATTAATCTTGATATGCATGAAAATACATTAAATGCGCAATATTCCAGCTTTCAGTACATCCATATATATTGCTCAGAATATATTTTAAATGACACCAAGTGATTCTTCACATCAATTTACATAAGAATCAGCATTAATCTTGATATGCATGAAAATACACTAAATGCGCAATTTTCGTGCTTTCAGCACACTCATTTCTACGCTCAGATACAATTTTAAATGAGACCATATGATTCTACACATCAATTTACAAAAGAATCAGCATTAATCTTGATATGAATGAAAATACACTAAATGCGCAATTTTCGGGCTTTCAGTACACTCATTTATATTGCTCAGAATCAATTTTAAATGTAACCATATGATTCTACATAGCAATTTACATAAGAATCAGCATTAATCTTAATAGGCATGAAAATACATTAATGCGCAATTTTCGGGCTTTCAGTTCACACATTTATATTGCTCAGAATCAATTTTAAATGAGATTATATGATTCTACACATCAATTTACATAAGAAGCAGCATTAATCTTGATATGCATGAAAATACATTAAATGTGCAATATTCCAGCTTTCAGTACATCCATATATATTGCTCAGAATATATTTTAAATGACACCAAGTGATTCTACACATCAATTTACATAAGAATCAGCATTAATCTTGATATGCATGAAAATACACTAAATGCGCAATTTTCGTGCTTTCAGCACACTCATTTCTACGCTCAGATACAATTTTAAATGAGACCATATGATTCTACACATCAATTTACAAAAGAATCAGCATTAATCTTGATATGCATGAAAATACACTAAATGCGCAATTTTCGGGCTTTCAGTACACTCATTTATATTGATCAGAATCAATTTTAAAAGAGACCATATGATTCTACACATCAATTTACATAAGAATCAGCATTAATCTTGATATGCATGAAAATACACTAAATGCGCAGTTTTTGATATTTCAGTATACTCATTTATATTGATCAGAATCAATTTTAAATGAGACCATATGATTCTACACATCAATTTACATAAGAATCAGCATTAATCTTGATATGCATGAAAATACACTAAATGCGCAATTTTCCGGCTTTCAGTACACTCATTTATATTGATCAGAATCAATTTCAAATGAGACCATATGATTCTACACATCAATTTACATAAGAATCAGCATTAATCTCGATATGCATGAAAATGCACTAAATGCGCAATTTTCGGGCTTTCAATACACTCATTTATATTGTTCAGAATCAATTTTACTTGAAACCATATGATTCTACACATCAATTTACATAAGAATCAGGAATTAATCTTGATATGCATGAAAATACACTAAATGCGCAGTTTTTGGTCTTTCAGTACACTCATTTCTACGCTCAGATTCAATTTTAAATGAGACCATATGATTCTACACATCAATTTACATAAGAATCAGCATTAATCTTGATATGCATGAAAATACACTAAATGCGCAATTTTCGGGCTTTCAGTACACTCATTTATATTGCTCAGAATCAATTTTAAATATAACCATATGATTCTACACATCAATTTACATAAGAATCATCATTAATCTTGATATGCATGAAAATACACTAAATGCGCAATTTTCGGGCTTTCAGTACACTCATTTATATTGCTCAGAATCAATTTTAAATGAGACCATATGATTCTACACATCAATTTACATAAGAATCAGCATTAATCTTGATATGCATGAAAATACACTAAATGCGCAATTTTCGGGCTTTCAGCACACTCATTTCTATTGCTCAGAATCAATTTTAAATGAGACCATATGATTCTACACATCAATTTACATAAGAATCAGCATTAATCTTGATATGCATGAAAATTCACTAAATGCGCAATTTTCGGGCTTTCAGTACACTCATTTTTGTCGCTCGGAGTAAATTTTAAATGAGACCATATGATTCTACACATCAATTTACATAAGAATCAGCATTAATCTTGATATGCATGAAAATACACTAAATGCGAAATTTTCGGGCTTTCAGTACACTCATTTATATTGCTCAGAATCAATTTTAAATGAAACCATATTATTCTACATATCAAATTACATAAGAATCAGCATTAATCTTGATATGCATGAAAATACACTAAATGCGCAATTTTCGGGCTTTCAGTACACTCATTTATATTGCTCAGAATCAATTTTAATTGAAACCATATGATTCTACACATCAATTTACATAAGAATCAGGAATTAATCCTGATATGCATGAAAATACACTAAATGCGCAGTTTTTGGTCTTTCAGTACATTCATTTATCCTGCTCAGAATCAATTTTAAATGAGACCATATGATTCTGCACATCAATTTACATAAGAATCAGCATTAATCTTGATATGCATGAAAATACACTAAATACGCAATTTTCGTGCTTTCAGCACACTCATTTCTACGCTCAGATTCAATTTTAAATGAGACCATATGATTCTACACATCAATTTACATAAGAATCAGCATTAATCTTGATATGCATGAAAATACACTAAATGCGCATTTTTCGGGCTTTCATTACACTCATTTATATTGCTTAGTATCAATCTTAAATGAGACCGTATGATTCTACACATCAATTTACATAAGAATCAGCATTAATCTTGATATGCATGAAAATACACTAAATGCACAGTTTTTGATATTTCAGTATACTCATTTATATTGATCAGAATCAATTTTAAATGAGACCATATGATTCTACACATCAATTTACATAAGAATCATCATTAATCTTGATATGCATGAAAATACACTAAATGCGCAATTTTCGGGCTTTCAGTACACTCATTTATATTGCTCAGAATCAATTTTAAATGAGACCATATGATTCTACACATCAATTTACATAAGAATCAGCATTAATCTTGATATGCATGAAAATACACTAAATGCGCAATTTTCGGGCTTTCAGCACACTCATTTCTATTGCTCAGAATCAATTTTAAATGAGACCATATGATTCTACACATCAATTTACATAAGAATCAGCATTAATCTTGATATGCATGAAAATTCACTAAATGCGCAATTTTCGGGCTTTCAGTACACTCATTTTTGTCGCTCGGAGTAAATTTTAAATGAGACCATATGATTCTACACATCAATTTACATAAGAATCAGCATTAATCTTGATATGCATGAAAATACACTAAATGCGCCATTTTCGGGCTTTCAGTACACTCATTTCTACGCTCAGATACAATTTTAAATGAGACCATATGATTCTACACATCAATTTACAAAAGAATCAGCATTAATCTTGATATGCATGAAAATACACTAAATGCGCAATTTTCGGGCTTTCAGTACACTCATTTATATTGCTCAGAATCAATTTTAAATGTAACCATATGATTCTACATAGCAATTTACATAAGAATCAGCATTAATCTTAATAGGCATGAAAATACATTAATGCGCAATTTTCGGGCTTTCAGTACACACATTTATATTGCTCAGAATCAATTTTAAATGAGATTATATGATTCTACACATCAATTTACATAAGAAGCAGCATTAATCTTGATATGCATGAAAATACATTAAATGCGCAATATTCCAGCTTTCAGTACATCCATATATATTGCTCAGAATATATTTTAAATGACACCAAGTGATTCTACACATCAATTTACATAAGAATCAGCATTAATCTTGATATGCATGAAAATACACTAAATGCGCAATTTTCGTGCTTTCAGCACACTCATTTCTACGCTCAGATTCAATTTTAAATGAGACCATATAATTCTACACATCAATTTACAAAAGAATCATCATTAATCTTGATATGCATGAAAATACACTAAATGCGCAATTTTCGGGCTTTCAGTACACTCATTTATATTGCTCAGAATCAATTTTAAATGTAACCATATGATTCTACATAGCAATTTACATAAGAATCAGCATTAATCTTGATATGCAGGAAAATACAATTTTAAATGCGCAGTTTTTGGACTTTCAGTACACTCATTTATATTGATCAGAATCAATTTTAAAAGAGACCATATGATTCTACACATCAATTTACATAAGAATCAGCATTAATCTTGATATGCATGAAAATACACTAAATGCGCAATTTTCGGGCTTTCAGTACACTCATTTATATTGCTCAGAATCAATTTTAAATGAGACCATATGATTCTACACATCAATTTACATAAGAATCAGCATTAATCTTCATATGCATGAAAATACACTAAATGCGCAGTTTTTGATATTTCAGTATACTCATTTATATTGATCAGAATCAATTTTAAATGAGACCATATGATTCTACACATCAATTTACATAAGAATCAGCATTAATCTTGATATGCATGAAAATACACTAAATGCGCAATTTTCCGGCTTTCAGTACACTCATTTATATTGATCAGAATCAATTTCAAATGAGGCCATATGATTCTACACATCAATTTACATAAGAATCAGCATTAATCTTGATATGCATGAGAATACACTAAATGCGCAATTTTCGGGCTTTCAGTACACTCATTTATATTGCTCAGAATCAATTTTAAATGTAACCGTATGATTCTACACATCAATTTACATAAGAATCAGCATTAATCTTGATATGCATGAAAATACACTAAATGCGCAGTTTTTGGACTTTCAGTACACTCATTTATATTGATCAGAATCAATTTTAAAAGAGACCATATGATTCTACACATCAATTTACATAAGAATCAGCATTAATCTTGATATGCATGAAAATACACTAAATGCGCAATTTTCGGGCTTTCAGCACACTCATTTATATTGCTCAGAATCAATTTTAAATGAGACCATATGATTCTACACATCAATTTACATAAGAATCAGCATTAATCTTGATATGCATGAAAATACACTAAATGCGCAATTTTCGGGCTTTCAGTACACTCATTTATATTGCTCAGAATCAATTTTAAATGTAACCATATGATTCTACACATCAATTTACATAAGAATCATCATTAATCTTGATATGCATGAAAATACACTAAATGCGCAATTTTCGGGCTTTCAGTACACTCATTTATATTGCTCAGAATCAATTTTAAATGAGACCATATGATTCTACACATCAATTTACATAAGAATCAGCATTAATCTTGATATGCATGAAAATACACTAAATGCGCAATTTTCGGGCTTTCAGCACACTCATTTCTATTGCTCAGAATCAATTTTAAATGAGACCATATGATTCTACACATCAATTTACATAAGAATCAGCATTAATCTTGATATGCATGAAAATTCACTAAATGCGCAATTTTCGGGCTTTCAGTACACTCATTTTTGTCGCTCGGAGTAAATTTTAAATGAGACCATATGATTCTACACATCAATTTACATAAGAATCAGCATTAATCTTGATATGCATGAAAATACACTAAATGCGCAATTTTCGGGCTTTCAGTACACTCATTTATATTGCTCAGAATCAATTTTAAATGAAACCATATTATTCTACATATCAAATTACATAAGAATCAGCATTAATCTTGATATGCATGAAAATACACTAAATGCGCAATTTTCGGGCTTTCAGTACACTCATTTATGTCGCTCGGAGTCAATTTTAAATGAAACCATATTATTCTACATATCAATTTAAATAAGAATCAGCATTAATCTCGATATGCATGAAAATACACTAAATGCGCAATTTTCGGGCTTTCAGTACACTCATTTATATTGCTCAGAATCAATTTTAATTGAAACCATATGATTCTACACATCAATTTACATAAGAATCAGGAATTAATCCTGATATGCATGAAAATACACTAAATGCGCAGTTTTTGGTCTTTCAGTACATTCATTTATCCTGCTCAGAATCAATTTTAAATGAGACCATATGATTCTACACATCAATTTACATAAGAATCAGCATTAATCTTGATATGCATGAAAATACACTAAATACGCAATTTTCGTGCTTTCAGCACACTCATTTCTACGCTCAGATTCAATTTTAAATGAGACCATATGATTCTACACATCAATTTACATAAGAATCAGCATTAATCTTGATATGCATGAAAATACACTAAATGCGCATTTTTCGGGCTTTCATTACACTCATTTATATTGCTTAGTATCAATCTTAAATGAGACCGTATGATTCTACACATCAATTTACATAAGAATCAGCATTAATCTTGATATGCATGAAAATACACTAAATGCACAGTTTTTGATATTTCAGTATACTCATTTATATTGATCAGAATCAATTTTAAATGAGACCATATGATTCTACACATCAATTTACATAAGAATCATCATTAATCTTGATATGCATGAAAATACACTAAATGCGCAATTTTCGGGCTTTCAGTACACTCATTTATATTGCTCAGAATCAATTTTAAATGAGACCATATGATTCTACACATCAATTTACATAAGAATCAGCATTAATCTTGATATGCATGAAAATACACTAAATGCGCAATTTTCGGGCTTTCAGCACACTCATTTCTATTGCTCAGAATCAATTTTAAATGAGACCATATGATTCTACACATCAATTTACATAAGAATCAGCATTAATCTTGATATGCATGAAAATTCACTAAATGCGCAATTTTCGGGCTTTCAGTACACTCATTTTTGTCGCTCGGAGTAAATTTTAAATGAGACCATATGATTCTACACATCAATTTACATAAGAATCAGCATTAATCTTGATATGCATGAAAATACACTAAATGCGCCAATTTTCGGGCTTTCAGTACACTCATTTATATTGCTCAGAATCAATTTTAAATGAAACCATATGATTCTACATCTCAATTTACATAAGAATCAGCATTAATCTTGATATGCATGAAAATACACTAAATGCGTAATTTTCGGGCTTTCAGTACACTCATTTATGTCGCTCGGAGTCAATTTTAAATGAAACCATATGATTCTACACATCAATTTACATAAGAATCAGCATTAATCTTGATATGCATGAAAATACACTAAATGCGCAATTTTCGGGCTTTCAGTACACTCATTTATATTGCTCAGAATCAATTTTAAATGAGACCATATGATTCTACACATCAATTTACATAAGAATCATCATTAATCTTGATATGCATGAAAATACACTAAATGCGCAATTTTCGGGCTTTCAGTACACTCATTTATATTGCTTAGTATCAATCTTAAATGAGACCGTATGATTCTACACATCAATTTACATAAGAATCAGCATTAATCTTGATATGCATGAAAATACACTAAATGCACAGTTTTTGATATTTCAGTATACTCATTTATATTGATCAGAATCAATTTTAAATGAGACCATAAGATTCTACACAGCAATTTACATAAGAATCAGCATTAATCTTGATATGCTGCAAAATACAATAATGCGCAATTTTCCGGTTTTCACTACACTCATTTATATTGCTCAGAATCAATACTAAATGAGACCATATGATTCTACACATCAATTTACATAAGAATCAGCATTAATCTTGATATGCATGAAAATACACTAAATGCGCAATTTTCGGGCTTTCAGTTCACTCATTTATATCGCTCAGAATCAACTTAAATGAGACCATATAATTCTACATATCAATTTACATAAGAATCAGCATTAATCTTAATAGGCATGAAAATACATTAATGCGCAATTTTCGGGCTTTCAGTACACACATTTATATTGCTCAGAATCAATTTTAAATGAGATTATATGATTCTACACATCAATTTACATAACAAGCAGCATTAATCTTGATATGCATGAAAATACATTAAATGCGCAATATTCCAGCTTTCAGTACATCCATATATATTGTTCAGAATATATTTTAAATGACACCAAGTGATTCTACACATCAATTTACATAAGAATCAGCATTAATCTTGATATGCATGAAAATGCACTAAATGCGCAATTTTCGTGCTCTCAGCACACTCATTTCTACGCTCAGATTCAATTTTAAATGAGACCATATAATTCTACACATCAATTTACAAAAGAATCATCATTAATCTTGATATGCATGAAAATACACTAAATGCGCAATTTTCGGGCTTTCAGTACACTCATTTATATTGCTCAGAATCAATTTTAAATGTAACCATATGATTCTACATAGCAATTTACATAAGAATCAGCATTAATCTTGATATGCAGGAAAATACATTAATGCGCAGTTTTTGGACTTTCAGTACACTCATTTATATTGATCAGAATCAATTTTAAAAGAGACCATATGATTCTACACATCAATTTACATAAGAATCAGCATTAATCTTGATATGCATGAAAATACACTAAATGCGCAATTTTCGGGCTTTCAGTACACTCATTTATATTGCTCAGAATCAATTTTAAATGAGACCATATGATTCTACACATCAATTTACATAAGAATCAGCATTAATCTTCATATGCATGAAAATACACTAAATGCGCAGTTTTTGATATTTCAGTATACTCATTTATATTGATCAGAATCAATTTTAAATGAGACCATATGATTCTACACATCAATTTACATAAGAATCAGCATTAATCTTGATATGCATGAAAATACACTAAATGCGCAATTTTCCGGCTTTCAGTACACTCATTTATATTGATCAGAATCAATTTCAAATGAGACCATATGATTCTACACATCAATTTACATAAGAATCAGCATTAATCTTGATATGCATGAGAATACACTAAATGCGCAATTTTCGGGCTTTCAGTACACTCATTTATATTGCTCAGAATCAATTTTAAATGTAACCGTATGATTCTACACATCAATTTACATAAGAATCAGCATTAATCTTGATATGCATGAAAATACA
>JBBBDQ010002974.1:0-49301 GCA_037127315.1 Ascarosepion bandense | reverse complement strand
CACCTTTCGCTGAACTCTGTCGGGTGCAGCCGTTTTCGTTCAGTTCTAATCTTAATTTTGAGCTGGTGCTCAAAATATCGGATTAGATCCTGATCCGAAAGACGACCGCCCCGCAAGACTTCCTCCAGACGCGTCATCCAAATCACCATTCTAGCCGTGGCCAGTAGCGACAGAAACACCATCCGCTTCACTCCAGAGTACGGGGGCGACACATTGTCCACAGCGTATGCGCGATCAATGAGCACAAGCTCCCGCGGCGCGATACGAGCAGTCAACTCGCCGACACGCGCCCACAACGGGCGAACGCGCGAACAATGGAAGAAGGCGTGCGCAGACGTCTCCTTAATTCCAAGGACGCAACGTTCACAATCTGGCAAATCCGCCAGGCCCATTGCGAAACGCTTGTCGTTGAGAGACAAACCATTCCGAGCCAATCGCCAGGTCAGAGAAAACTCAGAGTTGTTGAGCCAATCCGCACCTGGCGCCCAAGACCAATGAGAGCGATACTCCTCTCTCGACATGCCGAGCTTACTCCACAGTTCATCCTTCACGGCGCCCTCCACTAATCCCCGATAGAAGATTCTCCTAGGCCGTGAAAGGTCACTGGACCATGGAATGGCCCGAAGGGCCGTCAGACATTCGAGCAGGAATTTCGGCCGCCCCCAAGGCCTATTGCTAGTCCTTAGGAGCGGGGGAGTGATAGTGAGGCTAGGGAACATGTCCCTCACTACCCCCGCAAGCAACCGATCTTCCTCCAACGCGCGCCTGAGGAATGCCAACCTCGAAGCGAGCACGTGGCTCCTCAAGTGTGGCATCCCCAGACCCCCTTGACACGGACGGAGGCAACAGACTCCTTTGTCGACCATGTGTTTGCGTCCTCTCCACAGGCAGGAGAATAGCAAACGCTCGAGCGCCTTCTCATGATCGTCACAAAGGGGAAGTACAGACAGCCGGTAAAGGATTCTGGGAAAGAGGTATGTATTACACACCTCCGCCAGACCCTTCACGGAGAGACTCCGTCGACGCCAAATCTCGACCGACGCGCCGACCTTTGCCTGTACTTCTGACCAGTTTTTCTCCAACTGTAAGTCCGGACCGAACCAAACTCCGAGGAGCTTGACCGGCCCGTCCGTCCAGTCGAAGGGCCCCGGGAGGGAAACACCCTTCCAGGCACCTAACCGCAAGCCGGACGACTTGTCGCGGTTAATTCTGGCCCCCGTTACCTGTTCGTACCGTTCAAGCGCCTTCTGTACCGCCCTTATGTCCCTGCGGGAGGACACAAAGGTCGTTACGTCATCGGCGTACGCGGAAACCCTGGCTCGAGCTCCACCAGGGACCTTGATTCCACGCAGGACCGGACTGCACGTCTCGTCCCTTAGCCGGCGAAGGAGGGGCTCCAACGCCAGGACGTAAAGGAGAGGCGACAGTGGACAACCCTGTCGGACCGACCTAGACAGCGCGAAAGCGCTCGACAGCTTCCCGTTCACCTGTACCACAGCCTTGGGGGAGCGATACAGAAGGCTAATCCAGCGGCTGAAGTCGGGTTTGAATCCGGCGGCCTGCAGGACAGCAGCCAGGTAGCCATGGTCAATCCTATCAAATGCCTTGGACTGATCCAAATTGATCAGCGCGGCCTCTTCGTCGTCTTCTACACCCTCTACGATCGTGCGAATCAAGTGCAGGTTGCTCTGAATTGTTCGTCCCTTCACAGAACAAGTCTGATCCGGTTCCAACAGAGACTCGGCAACTAGCTGCAAGCGATTCGTCAGGATCTTGGCCAAAATCTTTAACTCTGTGTTTAGCAGAGTTATGGGCCTGTAATCATCTAATCCCCGCCCAACCTTCTTGCCTTTTCCCAACAGCGTGATCACGCCCCTGGTGATCCGACCGGGGATGGACCCCTGCCGAAACCAGTGGTTGAACACGACAGTCAAGAGCGGGACAAAAAGGTGCGACATCCTCAAGTACAATTCATAGGGCAAACCATCCAAACCTGGCGACTTGCCACTGCCGGTCTTCTTCAAAGCCGCGTAGACTTCGTCCTCCGTAATCTCCCCTTCGCAGCTAGCCGCTTCAGCCGGCAAGAGCCGGGGAAAGTCAGCCAAATAGCTACGAAACTCCTCGTCACGGAGACCAGGCTCCTTGGTAAACCGGTGTTCGAAATGCTGCCGGAACGCCTCGCACATGTCGTCAGTGGACCTAAGGAGATGTCCCTCCGGGTCGCGCACCTCTCGAATGTACCGATCGCCGGCCCGACGAATTTCTTCCTTGCGCAGTTCTGCGCCCATGTTCACAGCTTCGGAAGACATCTTGCTTAACTTAGCTCTAATTACCTGGCCCATATAGCGCTCGCTAGTCGAGCGCCTCAGGGCCTCCCTGGCTAAGGCTATCTCTAGGGGATCCCCACCAGCCTCCGCCCGGGCGAAATTAGCACTAAGTGTCTTTGCCTCCGCAGCCTTATCTAGTTTGAGCCGCTGGCTATATTTGGTGGCGAAAGACCTAATGGAGTCCTTAAGGTTAACCCACCACTTATTCCCAATGACTCGCCCAATTAACGCCCGCTGAACTAGTCTTGTCAGCTGGTCACGAAAGTCCCGCCTGTCCAGTAAGGACTGATTGAACTTCCAATAACCAGCCAACCTAGGCCTAAAGTCTAACACCACACGGGCACAAACGAGTTTGTGGTCCGTGTAGCCTAGCCAGTGGAACGTTGGACATTCTAAGAAGTCTATGTCGGCCACTCTCACTAACATCCTATCCAGGTACGCTGATACCCGGGTAGAAGGCCAATTAAGCGCCCACGTCCACATACTCCCATCCGGATGATCGACCCGGTATCTATCGACGAGACCAAATTCGTCGATCAGATCAACCAGGCTACGATCATCATTCCTCCCGCTAGCGCCCCTCCCTCTATCCCATTTGGGGGTTAGGATGGCATTCCAGTCCCCAACTAAGATTAGCCGTGTTGAATGCACCATAAAGGGCTCCAACAGCCGAAAGAAAGAGACACGCTCACCTTGCTTATTGGGCGCATAAACCACAATCAGCCGGAACAATTTGCTTTTCACTGCAATATCGGCCACGATCAGCCGGCCCTCGGCACCGACATGGACAAGGTCAACCTTCGCGTCCAGGGTACGCTTGACCAGCAAAGAAACACCTCTGGCTTGCCGGCTCCCATATGCTGAATAGACGACAAAGTCGTTAGACAGCACACACGAGTCGACTTCGCAAACAAAGTGAGTCTCTTGGATCGCGGCCACATCCACGCCGAAGGACAGGAGGTCACGAAGCAGGCGAGCCGCCTTACCCCGATCCCTCAGGCCCTTCGCATTCAAGCTGGCTATCTTAATAGACATCTTTTAAACCTGAAACGAAAAAACAAAGAAACATGCAACAAGGCTCTAGTCGCATACGGGGTAGAAATCTCGGGCAGAGGGGACCCCGACGGACTGTCCTAGGGACCCTGTACCAATGTCGGACGTAATCCGTCCGTCTAGGACAATCCCGCCGACGTCGGTGGGATATGTTAGTTTTACCACCCTATATAAACTGGGGTGGAGTAAAACGGGGAACCTCCCCGAACAATTTTGCGACATTTTTCTTAGTTCCGGCGTGTTTTCCGCCACCATCCTTATTTTAGGATATAACCTTCTGACCTCTTCTATGTGGTCCCAGACCCGCAGGTTACCCCCGGTATTTCTTACCAGGGTGATGACTCCTGGGGCCTGGGAAAAGTTTGTAGGATCTTCAGTGGAAAGATTGTTGACTGTGTCAGTTTTTTTAGGAGCGGCTTCAGCAACTTTCGCCTTGTGAGGACCACCTGCCACCAAATTTTCGTCGACTTTCATTAAAGCTGCGCCTCTCGGGAGGCCTTTCTTCTTTTTCGCCTGACTGGGAGTCTGGCTGGGAGTGGGAATAGGAGAAGGGGAGGGTGGGAGTTGCCGAAATGTTTTTCTTCTGTGGGGGTCAGATTGAAGGTAGGGGACTGGGAAGCTTTCCGCGGGGAAGAGTGGAAGGCTCCTCGCCTTTTCTGCATAAGTGCATCTAACTGGGGACACCGGTAAAGAAGTGCATCGGTCGCCCAGCTTCCTCCTCTCAGAGCTCCTGCTCCTCCTTCTACTCTTGAGTTTGTCCTGTTGTTCCTCCTCTTCCTCTCTCCCGCGCTTCAGGGACGACGCTCTTCCTACTTCCATAGGCTCTTCCGCAACCTTTTTGGGGAAGGAACCCTTTTCCTTGCCCTGTTTGGACGGTGAATTTTGCGGAGTAGGGCTCCTCTGTTTGGCAGGCGCCTTAACAGGAGTCGGCATCTTTCACCGGCACCCCCGCCGGCGAAGGCGTTTTTGCCTTTTTTCGCGCCACCACCTGCCAATCACCCTCCTTGTTGGCTGCCGGTCCTGGTGCTGGTGGAGCTTGTTTGGTAGTTTCCTTGCAGGCTGCTGCTGCTGTTTGACTGGTTGGGCCTTTGGGGGCGGGTTTTGGTCGGACGCCTTTGCGACGTGTTCCGCCGCCCCACAGACCCAACAGCAAGGCTTTCTGCCCTCCACGACCACAAAAATATTTCGATCCTTGCAGGTGAGAATGTTGGGGATTTTCGCAATGTTTTCTTCAGATAGGGTCACCTGCAGGACCATATCTCCTGTATAGAAGCCTGCCCTTTGGACTGTAGCGAGGAGACGTCGGCCACCTTTCCGTAACTTTGAAAAAGGCGCCGACGTGGTCCTCGGCAATGTCCAAGGGGACGCCATGCAAGGTAATCTTGACTCTCCTTGCTCCCATATATTCCGTCTGGAATTGGAGTGTTTTTGTCTCCAATACCACGCCAATTAGGCGCTTGGCCTCTTCAGCTGAGCCAAGCAGGACGTCCCACTCGGCATTGCCTCTCCTCGCTACGGCCTTTGCATTAATCTGAAGAGCCCGAATTGCCTCTTCAAAGGATTCCCTTGTGATGCCCACAAACTTATGGGTCTTAAGGTCCTTGGTTCTTAGCGTGATTATTCTGGCCTCAATTTGTGCCAATTGTTCTGGCACGGAAACCAGCTCAGTTCCTTTGATATACTGGGCGTATTTGTCTTGCATCTGATGGTAATACTCCTCATCCTTAACCGTCAATTTCCCTCTTTTCCACCCAGCGGTCGAGGGTTTAGGCGATGCTGCTTCTTGCTAGTACTTGCGAAGGGGGATTATCCTGAGGCGGTAGAGCCTAATCCCCCTCCTTTCCTCCCACCGACGCCGTGGTGGGAGGAACGACCTCATCCGGCCCATTAGAGGCCATTGCCACAAAGTGGCCGAACACCGGACAACCTCTTTCCGGTGTTTCGCGTTAAAAACGCTACTTTACACGAGCCCGAGCCGGAACTCGGGCCGAAAATTAGCGTGTCCAAGATACAAAGTCACTGCAATATCACGAAGGAACAAAACAGCTCTTTGCTCTTACCTTCACAACCCCCAAAACAAAAAGTCAAGAGAGGGATGGTTGGTACTTATTTATTTGCCAACAAAGTACAAATTCTGCACAAGGCCAAACAATGGGGAGGGGGAACAAAAACTTGGGTTGGTCTTCCGTAACTATCTTATACCTAGCTAATCAGATTCACGACCCATACATACGTTACAATTTTTCTCATTCACCATAAAAATTTGTCCATCAACACTCATACCTATCATACACCAAAAAATACCGCAGTAACATACCAGGGACCTAAAAACGCCCCAAATGTACATAAAAATTTGTTTATTTACAATATTTACAATAGTGCACAAAAATAAATTTAAAAACTTTATTCATGAAATGACATGATGGGGAGGGGGTGTTGAAGAAACAAAATCCCCAAAACAAAAAACAATTTCAAATGAATATATATACACAATGTTAGTAAGACCCAAACACACCCACATAATTAAAGAGGCCACTGTATTCTGCCTTAGAAGGGGACAAAATCAAGCAGCTCTCTTTCTAAGGGGAATGGAGAAGCAGGGGGCAAAAATAAATTGGACTGGAGAATGTATAAGGCTGACCCAGCCGAGAGTGAAAACGGGACAAAATAATACTTGGACAATGGGAATCTCGAACTGGATCATAACAAAAGCAATGGAGCCGGAACAGGCCAGGACAAACCCATTCACTCACATTAACTAGGCACAAAAAGAACTTTACCTTAACCACGGGCGGGGTTCCAAAGGAATCCACCCCGATGCAACTAGCAGATCTAAAAGAGAAAATCAAGGTTAGCCCCGGTCACGCGAACCAGGCTCGCCGCATATACCCACCTTTCGCTGAACTTCGTCGGGTGCAGCCGTTTTCGTTCAGTTCTAATCTTAATTTTGAGCTGGTGCTCAAAATATCGGATTAGATCCTGATCCGAAAGACGACCGCCCCGCAAGACTTCCTCCAGACGCGTCATCCAAATCACCATTCTAGCCGTGGCCAGTAGCGACAGAAACACCATCCGCTTCACTCCAGAGTACGGGGGCGACACATTGTCCACAGCGTATGCGCGATCAATGAGCACAAGCTCCCGCGGCGCGACACGAGCAGTCAACTCGCCGACACGCGCCCACAACGGGCGAACGCGCGAACAATGGAAGAAGGCGTGCGCAGACGTCTCCTTAATTCCAAGGACGCAACGTTCACAATCTGGCAAATCCGCCAGGCCCATTGCGAAACGCTTGTCGTTGAGAGACAAACCATTCCGAGCCAATCGCCAGGTCAGAGAAAACTCAGAGTTGTTGAGCCAATCCGCACCTGGCGCCCAAGACCAATGAGAGCGATACTCCTCTCTCGACATGCCGAGCTTACTCCACAGTTCATCCTTCACGGCGCCCTCCACTAATCCCCGATAGAAGATTCTCCTAGGCCGTGAAAGGTCACTGGACCATGGAATGGCCCGAAGGGCCGTCAGACATTCGAGCAGGAATTTCGGCCGCCCCCAAGGCCTATTGCTAGTCCTCAGGAGCGGGGGAGTGATAGTGAGGCTAGGGAACATGTCCCTCACTACCCCCGCAAGCAACCGATCTTCCTCCAACGCGCGCCTGAGGAATGCCAACCTCGAAGCGAGCACGTGGCTCCTCAAGTGTGGCATCCCCAGACCCCCTTGACACGGACGGAGGCAACAGACTCCTTTGTCGACCATGTGTTTGCGTCCTCTCCACAGGCAGGAGAATAGCAAACGCTCGAGCGCCTTCTCATGATCGTCACAAAGGGGAAGTACAGACAGCCGGTAAAGGATTCTGGGGAAAGAGGTATGTATTACACACCTCCGCCAGACCCTTCACGGAGAGACTCCGTCGACGCCAAATCTCGACCGACGCGCCGACCTTTGCCTGTACTTCTGACCAGTTTTTCTCCAACTGTAAGTCCGGACCGAACCAAACTCCGAGGAGCTTGACCGGCCCGTCCGTCCAGTCGAAGGGCCCCGGGAGGGAAACACCCTTCCAGGCACCTAACCGCAAGCCGGACGACTTGTCGCGGTTAATTCTGGCCCCTGTTACCTGTTCGTACCGTTCAAGCGCCTTCTGTACCGCCCTTATGTCCCTGCGGGAGGACACAAAGGTCGTTACGTCATCGGCGTACGCGGAAACCCTGGCTCGAGCTCCACCAGGGACCTTGATTCCACGCAGGACCTGGACTGCACGTTCCTGTCCCCTTACGGCGAAGGAGAGGCTCCAACGCCAGGACGTAAAGGAGAGGCGACAGTGGACAACCCTGTCGGACCGACCTAGACAGCGCGAAAGCGCTCGACAGCTTCCTTGTTCACCTGTACCACAGCCTTGGGGGAGCGATACAGAAGGCTAATCCAGCGGCTGAAGTCGGGTTTGAATCCGGCGGCCTGCAGGACAGCAGCCAGGTAGCCATGGTCAATCCTATCAAATGCCTTGGACTGATCCAAATTGATCAGCGCGGCCTCTTCGTCGTCTTCTACACCCTCTACGATCGTGCGGATCAAGTGCAGGTTGCTCTGAATTGTTCGTCCCTTCACAGAACAAGTCTGATCCGGTTCCAACAGAGACTCGGCAACTAGCTGCAAGCGATTGTCAGATCTTGGCCAAAATCTTTAACTCTGTGTTTAGCAGAGTTATGGGCCTGTAATCATCTAATCCCCGCCCAACCTTCTTGCCTTTTCCCAACAGCGTGATCACGCCCCTGGTGATCCGACCGGGGATGACCCCCTGCCGAAACCAGTGGTTGAACACGACAGTCAAGAGCGGGACAAAAAGGTGCGACATCCTCAAGTACAATTCATAGGGCAAACCATCCAAACCTGGCGACTTGCCACTGCCGGTCTTCTTCAAAGCCGCGTAGACTTCGTCCTCCGTAATCTCCCCCTTCGCAGCTAGCCGCTTCAGCCGGCAAAAGCCGGGGAAAGTCAGCCAAATAGCTGCGAAATCCTCATCGTCACGGAGACCAGGCTCCTTGGTAAACCGGTGTTCGAAATGCTGCCGGAACGCCTCGCACATGTCGTCAGTGGACCGAAGGAGATGCCCCTCCGGGTCGCGCACTTCTCGAATGTACCGATCGCCGGCCCGACGAATTTCTTCCTTGCGCAGTTCTGCGCCCATGTTCACAGCTTCGGAAGACATCTTGCTTAACTTAGCTCTAATTACCTGGCCCATATAGCGCTCGCTAGTCGAGCGCTCCCAGGGCCTCCTTGGCTAAGGCTATCTCGAGGGGATCCCCACCAGCCTCCGCCCGGGCGAAATTAGCACTAAGTAAAGTCTTTGCCTCCGCAGCCTTATCTAGTTTGAGCCGCTGGCTATATTTGGTGGCGAAAGACCTAATGGAGTCCTTTAAGGTTAACCCACCACTTTATTCCCAATGACTCGCCCAATTAACGCCCGCTGAACTAGTCTTGTCAGCTGGTCACGAAAGTCCCGCCTGTCCAGTAAGGACTGATTGAACTTCCAATAACCAGCCAACCTAGGCCTAAAGTCTAACACCACACGGGCACAAACGAGTTTGTGGTCCGTGTAGCCTAGCCAGTGGAACGTTGGACATTCTGGGAAGCTCATGTCGGCCACTCTCACTAACATCCTATCCAGGTACGCAGATACCCGGGTAGAAGGCCAATTAAGCGCCCACGTCCACATACTCCCATCCGGATGATCGACCCGGTATCTATCGACGAGACCAAATTCGTCGATCAGATCAACCAGGCTACGATCATCATTCCTCCCCGCTAGCGCCCCTCCCTCTATCCCATTTGGGGTTAGGATGGCATTCCAGTCCCCAACTAAGATTAGCCGTGTTGAATGCACCATAAAAGGCTCCAACAGCCGAAAGAAAGAGACACGCTCACCTTGCTTATTGGGCGCATAAACCACAATCAACCGGAACAATTTGCTTTTCACTGCAATATCGGCCACGATCAGCCGGCCCTCGGCACCGACATGGACAAGGTCAACCCTCGCGTCCAGGGTACGCTTGACCAGCAAAGAAACACCTCTGGCTTGCCGGCTCCCATATGCTGAATAGACGACAAAGTCGTTAGACAGCACACAAGAGTCGACTTCGCAAACAAAGTGAGTCTCTGGATCGCGGCCACATCCACGCCGAAGGACAAGAGGTCACGAAGCAGGCGAGCCGCCTCACCCCGATCCTCAGGCCTCGCATTCAAGCTGGCTATCTTAATAGACATCTTTTAATTCTGAAAAGAAAAAAACAAAGAAACATGCAACAAGGCTCTAGTCGCATACGGGGTAGAAATCTCGGGCAGAGGGGACCCTGACGGACTGTCCTAGGGACCCTGTACCAACGTCGGACGTAATCCGTCCGTCTAGACAATCCCGCCGACGTCGGTGGGATATGTTAGTTTTACCACCCTATATAAACTGGGTGGAGTAAAACGGGGAACCTCCCCCGAACAATTTTGCGACATTTTTCTTAGTTCCGGCGTGTTTTCCGCCACCATCCTTATTTTAGGATATAACCTTCTGACCTCTTCTATGTGGTCCCAGACCGCAGGTTCCCCCGGTATTTCTTACCAGGGTGATGACACCTGGGGCCTGGGAAAAGTTTGTAGGATTCAGTGGAAAGATTGTTGACTTGAAGTCAGTTTTAGGAGCGGCTTCAGCAACTTTCGCCTTTTGCGAGGACCAATTCGCCACCAAATTTTCGTCGACTTTCATTAGAGCTGCGCCTCTCGGGAGGCCTTTCTTCTTTTTCGCCTGACTGGGAGTCTGGCTGGGAGTGGGAATAGGAGAAGGGGAGGGAGGGAGTTGCCGAAATGTTCTTTTCCAGGGGGGTCAGATTGAAGGTAGGGGACTGGGAAGCTTTCCGTGGGGAAGAGGGAAGGCTCCTCGCCTTTTCTGCATAAGTGCATCTAACTGGGGACACCGGTAAAGAAGTGCATCGGTCGCCCAGCTTCCTCCTCTCAGAGCTCCTGCTCCTCCTTCTACTCTTGAGTTTGTCCTGTTGTTCCTCCTCTTCCTCTCCCGCGCTTCAGGGACGACGCTCTTCCTACTTCCATAGGCTCTTCCGCAACCTTTTTGGGGGAAGGAACCCTTTTCCTTGCCCTGTTTGGACGGTGAATTTTGCGGAGTAGGGTCCTTCTGTTTGGCAGGCGGCCTTTTAACAGGAGTCGGCACCTTCACCGGCACCTTCGCCGGCGAAGGCGTTTTTGCCTTTTTCCGCGCCACCACCTGCCAATCACCCTCCTTGTTGGCTGCCGGTACTGGTGCTGGTGGAGCTTGTTTGGTAGTTTCCTTTGCAGGCTGCTGCTGCTGTTTGACTGGTTGGGCCTTGGGGGCGGGTTTTTGGTCGGACACGCCTTTGCGACGTGTTCCGCCGCCCCACAGACCCAACAGCAAGGGCTTTCTGCCCTCCACGACCACAAAAATATTTCGATCCCTGCAGGTGAGAATGTTGGGGATTTTCGCAATGTTTTCCCCAGATAGGGTCACCTGCAGGACCATATCTCCTGTATAGAAGCCTGCCTTGGACCGCAGCGAGGAGACGTCGGCCACCTTCCGTAACTTGGTAAAAAAGGCGCCGACGTGGTCCTCGGCAATGTCCAAGGGGACGCCATGCAAGGTATCTTGACTCTCCTTACTCCCATATATTCCGTCTGGAATTGGAGCTTTTTGTCTCCAATACCACGCCAATTAGGCGCTTGGCCTCTTCAGCTGAGCCAAGCAGGACGTCCCACTTGGCATTGCCTCTCCTCGCTACGGCCTTTGCATTAATCTGAAGAGCCCGAATTGGCTCTCAAAGGATTCTTGTGATGCCCACAAAAACTTATGGGTCTTAAGGTCCTTGGTTCTTAGCGTGATTATTCTGGCCTCAATTTGTGCCAATTGTTCTGGCACGGAAACCAGCTCAGTTCCTTTGATATACTGGGCGTATTTGTCTTGCATCTGATGGTAATACTCCTCATCCTTAACCGTCAATTTCCCTCTTTTCCACCCAGCGGTCGAGGGCTTAGGCGATGCTGCTTCTGCTAGTACTTGCGAAGGGGGATTATCCCGAGGCGGTAGAGCCTAATCCCCTCCTTTCCTCCCACCGACGCCGTGGCGGGGGAGGAACGACCTCATCCGGCCCATTAGGAGGCTACGGCTACCAGTGGCTGAACACCGGACAACCTCTTTCCGGTGTTTCGCGTTAAAAACGCCATTTACACGAGCCCGAGCTATAAAACTCGGGCCGGAAATTAGTGTGTGTGTCCAAGATACAAAGTCACTGCAATATCACGAAGGAACAAAACAGCTCTTTGCTCTTACCTTCACAACCCCCAAAACAAAAAGTCAAGAGGGTAGGGGATGGTTGGTACTTATTTATTTGCCAACAAAGTACAAATTCTGGCACAAGGCCAAACCATGGGGAGGGGGAACAAAAACTTGGGTTGGTCTTCCGTAACTATCTTATACCTAGCTAATCAGATTCACGACCCATACATACGTTACAATTTTCTCATTCACCATAAAAATTTGTCCATCAACACTCATACCTATCAAGCACCAAAATACCGCAGTAACATACCAGGGACCTAAAAACGCCCCAAATGTACATAAAAATTTGTTTATTTACAATATTTACAATAGTGTACAAAAATAAATTTAAAACTTTATTCATGAAATGACATGATGGGAAGGGGGAATGAAGAAACAAAAAATCCCCAAAACAAAAAACAATTTCAAATGAATATATATACACAATGTTAGTAAGACCCAAACACACCCACATAATTAAAGAGGCCACTGTATTCTGCCTTAGAAGGGGACAAAATCAAGCAGCTCTCTTTCTAAGGGGAATGGAGAAGCAGGGGGCAAAAATAAATTGGACTGGAGAACGTATAAGGCTGACCCAGCCGAGAGTGAAAACGGGACAAAATAATACTTGGACAATGGGAATCTCGAACTGGATCATAACAAAAGCAATGGAGCCGGGAACAGGCCAGGACAAACACATTCACTCACATTAACTAGGCACAAAAAGAACTTCTACCTTAACCACGGGCGGGGTTCCAAAGGAATCCACCCCGATGCCAACTAGCAGATCTAAAAGAGAAAATCAAGGCTAGCCCCGGTCACGCGAACCAGGCTCGCCGCATATACCCACCTTTCGCTGAACTCTGTCGGGTGCAGCCGTTTCCGTTCAGTTCTAATCTTAATTTTGAGCTGGTGCTCGGAAATATCGGATTAGATCCTGATCGAGCAAGCCGCCCGCAAGACTTCCTCCAAACGCGTCATCCAAATCACCATTCTAGCCGTGGCCAGTAGCGACAGAAACACCATCCGCTTCACTCCAGAGTACGGGGGCGACACATTGTCCACAGCGTATGCGCGATCAATGAGCACAAGCTCCCGCGGCGCGATACGAGCAGTCAACTCGCCGACACGCGCCCACAACGGGCGAACGCGCGAACAATGGAAGAAGGCGTGCGCAGACGTCTCCTTAATTCCAAGGACGCAACGTTCACAATCTGGCAAATCCGCCGGGCCCATTGCGAAACGCTTGTCGTTGAGAGACAAACCATTCCGAGAGCCAATCGCCGAATTCAGGAAAACTCAGAGTTGTTGAGCCAATCCACCTGGCGCCCAAGACCAATGAGAGCGATACTCCTCTCTCGACATGCCGAGCTTACTCCACAGTTCATCCTTCACGGCACGCCCTCCACTAATCCCCGATAGAAGATTCTCCTAGGCCGTGAAAGGTCACTGGACCATGGAATGGCCCGAAGGGCCGATCAGACATTCGAGCAGGAATTTCGGCCGCCCCCAAGGCCTATTGTAGTCCTCAGGAGCGGGGGAGTGATAGTGAGGCTAGGGAACATGTCCCTCACTACCCCCGCAAGCAACCGATCTTCCTCCAACGCGCGCCTGAGGAATGCCAACCTCAAGCGAGCACGTGGCTCCTCAAGTGTGGCATCCCCAGACCCCTTGACACGGACGGAGGCAGCAGACTCCTTTGTCGACCATGTGTTTGCGTCCTCTCCAAAGACAGGAGAATAGCAAACGCTCGAGCGCCTTCTCATGATCGTCACAAGGGAAGTACAGACAGCCGGTAAAGGATTCTGGGAAAGAGGTATGTGTACACACCTCCGCCAGACCCTTCACGGAGAGACTCCGTCGACGCCAAATCTCGACCGACGCGCCGACCTTTGCCTGTACTTCTGACCAGTTTCTCCAACTGTAAGTCCGGACCGAACCAAACTCCGAGCTTGACCGGCCCGTCCGTCAGTCGAAGGGCCCCGGGAGGGAAACACCCTTCCAGGCACTAACCGCAAGCCGGACGACTTGTGGGTTAATTCTAGCCCCTGTTACCTGTTCGTACCGTTCAAGCGCCTTCTGTACCGCCCTTATGTCCCTGCGGGGAGGACACAAAGGTCGTTACGTCATCGGCGTACGCGGAAACCCTGGCTCGAGCTCCACCGGGACAGCAATTCCACGCAGGACCGGACTGCCACGTCGTCCCTTAGCCGGCGGGCTCCAACGCCAGGACGTAAAGGAGAGGCGACAGTGGACAACCCTGTCGGACCGACCTAGACAGCGCGAAAGCGCTCGACAGCTTCCCGTTCACCTGTACCACAGCCTTGGGGGAGGCGATACAGAAGGCTAATCCAGCGGCTGAAGTCCGGGTTTGAATCCGGCAGCCTGCAGGACGGCAGCGGTAGCCATGGTCAATCCTATCAAATGCCTTGGACTGATCCAAATTGATCAGCGCGGCCTCTTCGTCGTCTTCTACACCCTCTACGATCGTGCGAATCAAGTGCCAGGTTGCTCTGAATTGTTCGTCCCTTCACACAGAACAAGTCTGATCCGGTTCCAACAGAGACTCGGCAACTAGCTGCAAGCGATTCGTCGGGATCTTGGCCAAAATCTTTAACTCTGTGTTTAGCAGAGTTATGGGCCTGTAATCATCTAATCCCCGCCCAACCTTCTTGCCTTTTCCCAAGCAGCGTGATCACGCCCCTGGTGATCCGACCGGGGATGGACCCCTGCCGAAACCAGTGGTTGAATACGACAGTCAAGAGCGGGACAAAAAGGTCGACATCCTCAAGTACAATTCATAGGGCAAACCATCCAAACCTGGCGACTTGCACTGCCGGTCTTCTTCAAAGCCGCGTAGACTTCAAATCCTCCGTAATCTCCCCTTCGCAGCTAGCCGCTTCAGCCGGCAAAAGCCGGGGAAAGTCAGCCAAATAGCTGCGGAAACTCCTCGTCACGGAGACCAGGCTCCTTGGTAAACCGGTGTTCGAAATGCTGCCGGAACGCCTCGCACATGTCGTCGGTGGACCGAAGGAGGTACCCCTCGGGTCGCGCACCTCTCAGATGTACCGATCGCCGGCCCGACGAATTTCTTCCTTGCGCAGTTCTGCGCCCATGTTCCTAGCTTCGGAAGACATCTTGCTTAACTTAGCTCCTAATTACCTGGCCCATATAGCGCTCGCTAGTCGAGCGCCTCAAGAGCCTCCTAGCTAAGGCTATCTCTAGGGGATCCCCACCAGCCTCACGCCGGGCGAAATTAGCACTAAGTGTCTTTGCCTCCGCCGCCTTATCTAGTTTGAGCCGCTGGCTATGTTGGTGGCGAAAGACCTAATGGAGTCCTTAAGGTTAACCCACCACTTATTCCCAATGACTCGCCCAATTAACGCCCGCTGAACTAGTTTTGTCAGCTGGTCACGAGAATCCCGCCTGTCCAGTAAGGACTGATTGAACTTCCAATAACCAGCCAACCTAGGCCTAAAGTCTAACACCACACGGGCACAAACGAGTTTGTGGTCCGTGTAGCCCTGCTCCAGTGGAACGTTGGACATTCTAAGAAGTCTATGTCGGCCACTCTCACTAACATCCTATCCAGGTACGCAGATACCCGGGTAGAAGGCCAATTAAGCGCCCACGTCCACATACTCCCATCCGGATGATCGACCCGGTATCTATCGACGAGACCAAATTCGTCGATCAGATCAGCAGGCTACGATCATCATTCCTCCCGCTAGCGCCCCTCCCCTCTATCATTTAAGGGGTTAGGATGAATTTGATCCCCAACTAGATTAGCCGTGTTGAATGCACCATAAAGGGCTCAACAGCCGAAAGAAGAGACACGCTCACCTTGCTTATTGGGCGCATAAACCACAATCAACCGGAACAATTTGCTTTTCACTGCAATATCGGCCACGATCAGCCGGCCCTCGGCACCGACATGGACAAGGTCAACCTTCGCGTCCAGGGTACGCTTGACCAGCAAAGAAACACCTCTGGCTTGCCGGCTCCCATATGCTGAATAGACGACAAAGTCGTTAGACAGCACACAAGAATCGACTTCGCAAACAAAGTGAGTCTCTTGGATCGCGGCCACATCCACGCCGAAGGACAAGAGGTCACGAAGCAGGCGAGCCGCCTTACCCCGATCCCTCAGGCCCTTCGCATTCAAGCTGGCTATCTTAATAGACATCTTTTAGTTCTGAAAAAGAAAAAACAAAAGAAACATGCAACAAGGCTCTAGTCACGCACGGGTAGAAATCTCGGGCAGAGGGGACCCCGACGGACTGTCCTAGGGACCCTGTACCAACGTCGGACGTAATCCGTCCGTCTAGGACAATCCCGCCGACGTCGGTGGGATATGTTAGTTTTACCACCCTATATAAACTGGGGTGGAGTAAAACGAGGAACCTCCCCGAACAATTTTGCGACATTTTTCTTAGTTCCGGCATTTTCCTCCACCATCCTTATTTTAGGATATAACCTTCTGACCTCTTCTATGTGGTCCCAGACCCGCAGGTTCCCCCCGGTATTTCTTACCAGGGTGATGACACCTGGGGCCTGGGAAAAGTTTGTAGGATCTTCAGTGGAAAGATTGTTGACTGAAGTCAGTTTAGGAACGGCTTCGCTTAACTTTCGCCTTTGCGAGGACCACTCCGCCACCAAATTTTCGTCGACTTTCATTAGAACTGCGCCTCTCGGGAGGCCTTTCTTCTTTTTCGCCTGACTGGGAGTCTGGCTGGGAGTGGGAATAGGAGAAGGGGAGGGAGTGGGGTTGCCGAAATGTTCTTTTCCAGGGGGGTCAGATTAGTGAAGGTAGGGGACTGGGAAGCTTTCCGCGGGGAAGAGAGGCTCCTCGCCTTTTCTGCATAGGAGTGCATCTAACTGGGGACACCGGTAAAAGTGCATCAGTCGCCCAGCTTCCTCCTCTCAGAGCTCCTGCTCCTCCTCCTACTCTTGAGTTTGTCCTGTTGTTCCTCCTCTTCCTCTCCCGCGCTTCAGGGACGACGCTCTTCCTGCTTCCATGGGCTCTTCCGCAACCTTTTGGGGAAGGAACCCTTTTCCTTGCCCTGTTTGGACGGTGAATTTTGCGGAGTAGGGTCCTTCTGTTTGGCAGGCGCCTTAACAGGAGTCGGCACCTTCACCGGCACCTTCGCCGGCGAAGGCGTTTTACCTTTTTCCGCGCCACCACCTGCAATCACCCTCCTTGTTGGCTGCCGGTGCTGGTGCTGGTGGAGCTTGTTTGGTAGTTTCCTTTGCAGGCTGCTGCTGCTGTTTGACTGGTTGGGCCTTTGGGGGCGGGTTTTTGGTCGGACACGCCTTTGCGACGTGTTCCGCCCCACAGACCCAACAGCAGGGCTTTTCTGCCCTCCACGACCACAAAAATATTTCGATCCCTGCAGGTGAGAATGTTGGGGGATTTCGCAATGTTTTCCCCAGATAGGGTCACCTGCAGGACCATATCTCCTGTGTAAAGCCTGCCTTGGACCGCAGCGAGGAGACGTCAGCCACCTTTCCGTAACTTGCAAAAAAGGCGCCGACGTGGTCCTCGGCAATGTCCAAGGGGACGCCATGCAAGGTAATCTTGACTCTCCTTGCTCCCATATATTCCGTCTGGAATTAGGTGTTTGTCTCAATACCCGCCAATTAGGCGCTTGGCCTCTTCAGCTGAGCCAAGCAGGACGTCCCACTTGGCGTTACCTCTCCTCGCTACGGCCTTTGCATTAATCTGAAGAGCCCGAATTGCCTCTTCAAAGGATTCCCTTGTGATGCCCACAAACTTATGGGTCTTAAGGTCCTTGGTTCTTAGCGTGATTATTCTGGCCTCAATTTGTGCCAATTGTTCTGGCACGGAAACCAGCTCAGTTCCTTTGATATACTGGGCGTATTTGTCTTGCATCTGATGGTAATACTCCTCATCCTTAACCGTCAATTTCCCTCTTTTCCACCCAGCGGTCGAGGTTTAGGCGATGCTGCTTCTGCTAGTACTTGCAGAGAAGTTATCCCGAGGCGGTAGAGCCCCAATCCCCCCTCCTTTCCTCCCACCGACGCCGTGGTGGGAGGAACGACCTCATCCGGCCCATTAGAGGCCGACACCGCAAAGTGGCCGAACACCCGGACAACCTCTTTCCGGTGTTTCGCGTTAAAAACGCTACTTTACACGAGCCCGAGCTATAAACTCGGGCCGGAAATTAGTGTGTCCAAGATACAAAGTCACTGCAATATCACGAAGGAACAAAATAGCTCTTTGCTCTTACCTTCACAACCCCCAAAACAAAAAGTCAAGAGGGTAGGGGATGGTTGGTACTTATTTATTTTGCCAAAAGTACAAAATTCTGGCACAAGGCCAACAAATGGGAGGGGGACAAAAACTTGGGTTGGTCTTCCGTAACTATCTTATACCTAGCTAATCGAATTCACGACCCATACATACGTTACAATTTTCTCATTTCACCATAAAAATTTGTCCATCAACACTCATACTTATCATACACCAAAATACCGCAGTAACATACCAGGGACCTAAAAACGCCCCAAATGTACATAAAAATTTGTTTATTTACAATATTTACAATAGTGTACAAAAATAAATTTAAAACTTTATTCATGAAATGACATGATGGGAAGGGGGAATGAAGAAACAAAAAACCCCAAAACAAAAAACAATTTCAAATGAATATATATACACAATGTTAGTAAGACCCAAACACACCCACATAATTAAAGAGGCCACTGTATTCTGCCTTAAAAGACAAAATCAAGCAGCTCTCTTTCTAAGGGGAATGGAGAAGCAGGGGGCAAAAAATAAATTGGACTGGAGAATGTATAAGGCTGACCCAGCCGAGAGTGAAAACGGGACAAAATAATACTTGGACAATGGGAATCTCGAACTGGATCATAACAAAAGCAATGGAGCCGGGAACAGGCCAGGACAAACACATTCACTCACATTAACTAGGCACAAAAAAGACTTCTTACCTTAACCACGGGAGGGGTTCCAAAGGAATCCACCCCGATGCAACTAGCAGATCTAAAAGAGAAAATCAAGGCTAGCCCCGGTCACGCGAACCAGGCTCGCTGCATATACCCACCTTTCGCTGAACTCTGTCGGGTGCAGCCGTTTTCGTTCAGTTCTAATCTTAATTTTGAGCTGGTGCTCAAAATATCGGATTAGATCCTGATCCGAAAGACGACCGCCCCGCAAGACTTCCTCCAGACGCGTCATCCAAATCACCATTCTAGCCGTGGCCAGTAGCGACAGAAACACCATCCGCTTCACTCCAGAGTACGGGGGCGACACATTGTCCACAGCGTATGCGCGATCAATGAGCACAAGCTCCCGCGGCGCGACTACGAGCAGTCAACTCGCCAACACGCGCCCACAACAGGCGAACGCGCGAACAATGGAAGAAGGCGTGCGCAGACGTCTCCTTATTCCAAGGACGCAACGTTCACAATCTGGCAAATCCGCCAGGCCCATTGCAACGCTTGTCGTTGAAGACAAACCATTCCGAGCCAATCGCCAGGTCGGCCTGATTGTTGAGCCAATCCGCACCTGGCGCCCAAGACCAATGAGAGCGATACTCCTCTCTCGACATACCGAGCTTACTCCTACGGACCCATCATACGGCGCCCTCCACTAATCCCCGATAGAAGATTCTCCTTAGACGCATGAGTCGCCTGGACCATGGAATGGCCCGAAGGGCCGTCAGACATTCGAGCAGAGATTTCGGCCGCCCCCAAGGCCTATTGCTAGTCCTTAGGAGCGGGGGAGTGATAGTGAGGCTAGGGAACATGTCCCTCACTGCCCCGCAAGCAGTCTTCCTCCAACGCGCGCCTGAGGAATGCCAACCTCGAAGGGCGTAGCTCCTCTCAAGTGTGGCATCCCCGAACCCCTTGACACGGACGGAGGCAACAGACTCCTTTGTCGACCATGTGTTTGCGTCCTCTCCACAGGCGGGAGAATATGAAGCGGCTCGAGCACAACTTCTCATGATCGTCACAAAGGGGAAGTACAGACAGCCGGTAAAGGATTCTGGGAAAGAGGTATGTATTACACACCTCCGCCAGACCCTTCACGGAGAGACTCCGTCGACGCCAAATCTCGACCGACGCGCCGACCTTTGCCTGTACTTCTGACCAGTTTTTCTCCAACTGTAAGTCCGGACCGAACCAAACTCCGAGGAGCTTGACCGGCCGTCCGTCCAGTCGAAGGGCCCCCGGGAGAAACACCCTTCAGGCACCTAACCGCAAGCCGGACGACTTGTCGCGGTTAAATTCTGGCCCCGTTACCTGTTCGTACCGTTCAAGCGCCTTCTGTACCGCCCTTATGTCCCTGCGGGAAGGCCACAAAGGTCGTTACGTCATCGGCGTACGCGGAAACCCTGGCTCGAGCTCCACCAGGGACAGCAATTCCGCAGGACCGGACTGCACGTCCTCGTCCTTAGCCGGCGAAGGAGGGCTCCAACGCCAGAGCAGGAAGGCGACGGTGGACAACCCTGTCGGACCGACCTAGACAGCGCGAAAGCGCTCGACAGCTTCCGTTCACCTGTACCACAGCCTTGAGAGCGATACAGAAGAGCTAATCCAGCGGCTGAAGTCGGGTTTGAATCCGGCCTGCAGGACAACAGCCAAGTATGCATGGTCAATCCTATCAAATGCCTTGGACTGATCCAAATTGATCAGCGCGGCCTCTTCGTCGTCTTCTACACCCTCTACGATCGTGCGAATCAAGTACGGAGTTGCTCTGAATTGTTCGTCCCTTCACAGAACAAGTCTGATCAGTTCCAACAGAGACTCGGCAACTAGCTGCAAGCGATTCGTCAGGATCTTGGCCAAAATCTTTAACTCTGTGTTTAGCAGGGTCATGGGCCTGTAATCATCTAATCCCCGCCCAACCTTCTTGCCTTTTCCCAACAGCGTGATCACGCCCCCTGGTGATCCGACCGGGGATGGACCCCTGCCGAAACCAGTGGTTGAACACATTGGTCAAAGCGGGACAAAAAGGTGCGACATCCTCGAGTACAATTCGCCAAGACCGTCCATCCAAACCTGGCGACTTGCCGCCGGTCTTCTTCAAAGCCGCGTAGACTTCGTCCTCCGTAATCTCCCCTTCGCGGCTAGCCGCTTCAGCCGGCAAAAAGCCGAGGAAGGTCAGCCAAATAGCTGCGAAACTCATCGTCACGGAGACCAGGCTCCTTGGTAAACCGGTGTTCGAAATGCTGCCGGAACGCCTCTTTTGTCGTCAGTGGACCGAAGGAGATGCCCTCGGGTCTTTGTTTTCTCGAATGTACCGATCGCCGGCCCGACGAATTTCTTCCTTGCGCAGTTCTGCGCCCACATGTTCACAGCTTCGGAAGACATCTTGCTTAACTTAGCTCTAATTACCTGGCCATATAGCGCTCGCTAGTCGAGCGCCTCAGGGGACCTCCTAGCTAAGGCTATCTCCAGGGGATCCCCCACCAGCCTCCCCGCCCGGGCAGGGAGTTGGCGCTAGTGTCTTTGCCTCCGCAGCCTTATCTAGTTTGAGCCGCTAGCGCCGTATTTGGTGGCAGAAAAGAATAATGAGTCATAAGGTTAACCCACCACTTATTCCCAATGACTCGCCCAATTAACGCCCGCTGAACTAGTCTTGTCAAGCTGGTCACGAAAAGTCCCGCCTGTCCAGTAAGGACTGATTGAACTTCCAATAACCAGCCAACCTAGGCCTAAAGTCTAACACCACACGAGAGCACAAACGAGTTTGTGGTCCGTGTAGCTCAACCAGTGGAACGTTGGACATTCTAAGAAGTCTATGTCGGCCACTCTCACTAACATCTATCCAGGTACGCAGATACCCGGGTAGAAGGCCAATTAAGCGCCCACGTCCACACATACTCCCATCCGGATGATCGACCCGGTATCTATCGACGAGACCAAATTCGTCGATCAGATCAACCAGGCTACGATCATCATTCCTCCATAGCGCCCTCCCTCTATCCCATTTGGGGGTTGGGATGGCATTCCAGTCCCCAACTAAGATTAGCCGTGTTGAATGCACCATAAAGGGCTCCAACAGCCGAAGAAAGAGACACGCTCACACCTTATTGGGCACGCAAACCACAATCAACCGGAACAATTTGCTTTTCACTGCAATATCGGCCACGATCAGCCGGCCCTCGGCACCGACATGGACAAGGTCAACCCTCGCGTCAGGGTACGCTTGACCAGCAAAGAAACACCTCGGCACCGGCTCCCATATGCTGAATAGACGACAAAGTCGTTAGACCTTCTGAAGTCGACTTCGCAAACAAGTGAGTCTCTTGGATCGCGGCCACATCCACGCCGAAGGACAAGAGGTCTGAAGCAGGCGAGCCGCCTTACCCCGATCCCTCAGGCCCACGCTTCGCATTCAAGCCCACAGCTATCTTAATAGACATCTTTTAGTTCTGAAAAGAAAAAAACAAAGAAACATGCAACAAGGCTCTAGTCGCAGGGTGAAAATCTCCGGAGGAGCCCCGACGGACTGTCCTAGGGACCCTGTACCAACGTCGGACGTAATCCGTCCGTCTAGGACAATCCCGCCGACGTCGGTGGGATATGTTAGTTTTACCACCCTATATAAACTGGGGTGGAGTAAAACGGGGAACCTCCCCGAACAATTTTGCGACATTTTCTTAGTTCCGGCGTGTTTTCCGCCACCATCCTTATTTTTAGGATATAACCTTCTGACCTCTTCTATGTGGTCCCAGACCTGGAGGTTCCAGTATTCTTACCAGGGTGATGACACCTGGGGCCTGGGAAAAGTTTGTAGGATCTTCAGTGGAAAGATTGTTGACTGAAGTCAGTTTTAGGAGCGGCTTCAGCAACTTTCGCCTTTGCGAGGACCACTCCGCCACCAAATTTTCGTCGACTTTCATTAGAGCTGCGCCTCTCGAGAGCCTTTCTTCTTTCGCCTGACTGGGAGTCTGGCTGGGGTGGGAATAGGAGAAGGGGAGGGAGTGGGGGTTGCCGAAATGTTCTTTTCCAGGGGGGTCAGATTGAAGGTAGGGGACTGGGAAGCTTTCCGCGGGGAAGAGGGAAGGCTCCTCGCCTTTTCTGCATAAGTGCATCTAACTGGGGACACCGGTAAAAGTGCATCGGTCGCCCAGCTTCCTCCTCTCAGAGCTCCTGCTCCTCCTTCTACTCTTGAGTTTGTCCTGTTGTTCCTCCTCTTCCTCTCTCCCGCGCTTTAGAGGACGACGCTCTTCCTACTTCCATAGGCTCTTCCGCAACCTTTTTGGGGAAGGAACCCTTTTCCTTGCCCTGTTTGGACGGTGAATTTTGCGGAGTAGGGTCCTTCTGTTCCCCGGCGAGCGCCTTAACAGGAGTCGGCACCTTCACCGGCGCAACTTCGCCGGCGAAGGCGTTTTTACCCTTTTCCCGCGCCACCACCTGCCAATCACCCTCCTTGTTGGCTGCCGGTACTGGTGCTGGTGGAGCTTGTTTGGTAGTTTCCTTTGCAGGCTGCTGCTGCTGTTTGACTGGTTAGGCCTTTGGGGGCGGGTTTTTGGTCGGACACGCCTTTGCGACGTGTTCCGCCGCCCCACGAACCCAACAGCAAGGCTTTCTGCCCTCGACCACAAAAAATATTTCGATCCCTGCAGGTGAGAATGTTGGGGATTTTTCGCAATGTTTTCCCCAGATAGGGTCACCTGCAGGACCATATCTCCTGTATAGAAGCCTGCCTTGGACCGCAGCGAGGAGACGTCGGCCACCTTTCGTGGCTTGCAAAAAAGGCGCCGACGTGGTCCTCGGCAATGTCCAAGGGGACGCCATGCAAGGTAATGCAGCTCTCCTTGCTCCCATATATTCCGTCTGGAATTGGAGTGTTTTTTGTCTCCAATACCACGCCAATTAGGCGCGCGGCCTCCTTCAGCTGAGCCAAGCAGGACGTCCCACTTGGCATTGCCTCTCCTCGCTACGGCCTTTGCCATTAATCTGAAGAGCCCGAATTGCCTCTTCAAAGGATTCCCTTGTGGTACTTTACAAACTTATGGGTCTTAAGGTCCTTGGTTCTTGGCGTGATTATTCTGCTGGCCTCAATTTGTGCCGAATTGTTCTGGCACGGAAACCAGCTCAGTTCCCTTTGATATACTGGGCCATGTTGTCTTGCATCTGATGGTAATACTCCTCATCCTTAATATGTAATTTCTCTTTTCCACCAGCGGTCGAGGGTTTAGGCGATGCTGCTTCTGCTAGTGCGAAGGGGATTATCGAGCGGTAGAAGCCCCAATCCCCCTCCTTTCCTCCCGACGCCGTGGTGGGAGGAACGTCCGGCCCATTAGAGGCCATTGCCACAAAGTGGCCGAACACCGGACAACCTCTTTCCGGTGTTTCGCGTTAAAAACGCTACTTTACACGAGCCCGAGCTATAAACTCGGGCCGGAAATTAGTGTGTCCAAGATACAAAGTCACTGCAATATCACGAAGGAACAAAACAGCTCTTTGCTCTTACCTTCACAACCCCCAAAACAAAAAGTCAAGAGGGTAGGGGATGGTTGGTACTTATTTATTTGCCAACAAAGTACAAATTCTGGCACAAGGCCAAACCATGGGAGGGGAACAAAAACTTGGGTTGGTCTTCCGTAACTATCTTATACCTAGCTAATCAGATTCACGACCCATACATACGTTACAATTTTCTCATTCACCATAAAAATTTGTCCATCAACACTCATACCTATCAAGCACCAAAATACCGCAGTAACATACCAGGGACCTAAAAACGCCCCAAATGTACATAAAAATTTGTTTATTTACAATATTTACAATAGTGTACAAAAATAAATTTAAAACTTTATTCATGAAATGACATGATGGGAAGGGGGAATGAAGAAACAAAAAATCCCCAAAACAAAAAACAATTTCAAATGAATATATATACACAATGTTAGTAAGACCCAAACACACCCACATAATTAAAGAGGCCACTGTATTCTGCCTTAGAAGGGGACAAAATCAAGCAGCTCTCTTTCTAAGGGGAATGGAGAAGCAGGGGGCAAAAATAAATTGGACTGGAGAACGTATAAGGCTGACCCAGCCGAGAGTGAAAACGGGACAAAATAATACTTGGACAATGGGAATCTCGAACTGGATCATAACAAAAGCAATGGAGCCGGGAACAGGCCAGGACAAACACATTCACTCACATTAACTAGGCACAAAAGAACTTCACCAATCCACGGGGCGGGGTTCCAAAGGAATCCACCCCGATGCAACTAGCAGATCTAAAAGAGAAAATCAAGGTTACCCCGGTCACGCGAACCAGGCTCGCCGCATATACCTTCACCTTTCAAGAACTTCATATCGGTGCAGTGCCAGCCTGCTCAGTTCTGTCTTAATTTTGAGCTGGTGCTCAAAATATCGGATTAGATCCTGATCCGAAAGACGACCGCCCCGCAAGACTTCCTCCAAACGCGTCATCCAAATCACCATTCTAGCCGTGGCCAGTAGCGAAAACACCATCCGTTTCACTCAGAGTACGGGGGCGACACATTGTCCACAGCGTATGCGCGCGATCAATGAGCACAAGCCCCGCGGCGCGATACGAGCAGCTCAACCGCCGACACGCGCCCACAACGGGCGAACGCGCGAACAATGGAAGAGCGGCAAGCGCAGACGTCTCCTTAATTCCAAGGACGCAACGTTCACAATCTGGCAAATCCGCTAGGCCCATTGCGAAACGCTTGCCGTTGAGAGACAAACCATTCCGAGCCAATCGCCAGGTCAGAGAAAACTCAGAGCACGGAGCCAATCCGCACCTGGCGCCCAAGACCAATGAGAGCGATACTCCTTCTCGACATGCCGAGCTTACTCCACAGTTCATCCTTCACGGCGCCCTCCACTAATCCCCGATAGAAGATTCCTCCTAGGCCGTGAAAGGTCACGGACCATGGAATGGCCCGAAGGGCCGTCAGACATTCGAGCAGGAGTTTTGCATGCCCCAAGGCCTATTGCTAGTCCTCATGGAGCGGGGAGTGATAGTGAGGCTAGGGAACATGTCCCTCACTACCCCGCAACCGGATCTTCCTCCAACGCGTGCCTGAGGAATGCCAACCTCGAAGCGACACGTGGCTCCCAAGTGTGGCATCCCCAGACCCCCTTGACACGGACGGAGGCAGCAGACTCCTCCGTCGACCATGTGTTTGCGTCCTCTCCAAAGACAGGAGAATAGCAAACGGCTGAGCGCCTCTTCATGATCGTCACAAAGGGGAAGAGACAGCCGGTAAAGGAGCCCCGGGGAACGAGGCGTATTACACACCTCCGCCAGACCCTTCACGGAGAGACTCCGTCAGACGCCACCCGACCGACGCGCCGACCTTTGCCTGTACTTCTGACTGTTTTTTCCAACTGTAAGTCCGGACCGAACCAAAACTCCGAGGAGTTTGACCGGCCCGTCCGTCCAGTCGAAGGCCCCGGGAGGGAAACACCCTTCCAGGCACCTAACCGCAAGCCGGACGACTTGTCGCGGTTAATTCTGGCCCCCGTTACCTGTTCGCTGTTCAAGCGCGCTCCTCTGTACCGCTCCTTTTAAGGTCCCCGCGGGGAGGACACAAAGGTCGTTACGTCATCGGCGTACGCGGAAACCCTGGCTCAGGCTCCACCAGGGACGCGCAATTCCACGCAGGACCGGACTGCACGTCTCGTCCCTTAGCCGGCGAAGGAGAGGCTCCAACGCCAGGACGTAGCGAGAGTGACAGGCCAACCCTGTCGGACCGACCTAGACAGCGCGAAAGCGCTCGACAGCTTCCCGTTCACCTGTACTCACAGCCTTGGGGAGCGATACAGAAGGCTAATCCAGCGGCTGAAGTCGGGTTCGAATCCGGCGGCCTGCAGGACAGCAGCCAGGTAGCCATGGTCGAACTTACCAATGCCTTGGACTGATCCAGCAGCCTGATCAGCGCGGCCTCGTCGTTCAAGCACTCTACGATCGTGCGAATCAAGTGCAGGTTGCTCTGAATTGTTCGTCCCTCATGAAGAACAAGTCTGATCCGGTTCCAACAGAGATCGGCAACTAGCTGCAAGCGATTCGTCAGGATCTTGGCCAGTACCCAACTCTGTGCCATAGAGCAGGGCCTGTAATCATCTAATCCCTGCCCAACCTTCTTGCCTTTTCCAACAGCGTGATCACGCCCGTGATCCGACCGGGGATGGACCCCGCCGAAACCAGTGGTTGAACACGACAGTCAAGAGCGGGACAAAAAGGTGCGACATCCTCAAGTACAATTCATAGGGCAAACCATCCAAACCTGGCGACTTGCCTCACTGCCGGTCTTCTTCAAAGCCGCGTAGACTTCGTCCTCCGTAATCTCCCCTTCGCAGCTAGCCGCTTCAGCCGGCAAAAGCCGGGGAAAGTCAGCCAAATAGCTGCGAAACTCCTCTGTCACGGAGACCAGGCCTCTTGTAAACCGGTGTCTGAAATGCTGCCGGAACGCCCGTACATGTCGTCGGTGGACCGAAGGAGATGCCCTCCGGGTCGCGCACCTCTTCGAATGTACCGATCGCCGGCCCGACGAATTTCTTCCGCAGTTCTGCGCCCATGTTCAGCCTCGGAAGACATCTTGCTTAACTTAGCTCTAATTACCTGGCCCATATAGCGCTCGCTAGTCGAGCGCCCCAGGGCCTCCCTGGCTAAGGCTATCTCTAGGGGATCCCCACCAGCCTCCGCCCGGGCGAAATTAGCACTAGTGTCTTTTGCCTCCGCCGCCTTATCTAGTTTGAGCCGCTGGCTATATTTGGTGGCAGACAACCAGGTCATGGGTTAACCCACCACTTATTCCCAATGACTCGCCCAATTAACCCTTCGATGGTTGTCCTTCGTTAAGTCCCGCCTGTCAGCAAGGACTGATTGAACTTCCAATAACCAGCCAACCTAGGCCTAAGTCTAACACCACACGGGCACAAACGAGTTTGTGGTCCGTGTAGCCTAGCCAGTGGAACGTTGGACATTCTAAGAAGTCTATGTCGGCCTCTCCTTAGCATCTATCGGTGCACGCAGATACCCGGGTAGAGAGCCAATTAAGCGCCCACGTCCACATACTCCCATCCGGATGATCGACCCGGTATCTATCGACGGACAAATTCGTCGATCAGATCAACCAGGCTACGATCATCATTCCTCCCGCTAGCGCCCCTCCCTCTATCCCATTTGGGGGTTAGGATGGCATTCAGTCCCCAACTAAGATTAGCCGTGTTGAATGCTACATAAAGGGCTCAACGACCGAAAGAAAGAGACACGCTCACCTTGCTTATTGGGCGCATAAACCTGATGACGGAACAATTTGCTTTCACTGCAATATCGGCCACGATGTTGACCCTCGGCACCGACATGGACAAGGTCAACCTTCGCGTCCAGGGTACGCTTGACCAGCAAAGAAACACCTCTGGCTTGCCGGCTCCATATGCTGAATAGACGACAAAGTCGTTAGACAGCACACAAGAGTCGACTTCGCAAACAAAGTGAGTCTCTTGGATCGCGGCCACATCCACGCCGAAGGACAAGAGGTCACGAAGCAGGCGAGCCGCCTTACCCCGATCCCTCAGGCCCTTCGCATTCAAGCTGACTATGTGAACGTCTTTTAGTTCTGAAAAAGAAAAAACAAAGAAACATGCAACAAGGCTCTGGTCGCATACGGGGTGGAAATCTCGGGCAGAGGGGACCCAAACAGACTGTCTGGACCCTGTACCAACGTCGGACGTAATCCGTCCGTCTAGGACAATCCCGCCGACGTCGGTGGGATATGTTAGTTTTACCACCCTGTAGGCTGGGGTGGAGTAAGGCGGGGAACCTCCCCGAACAATTTTGCGACATTTTTCTTAGTTCCGGCGTGTTTTTCCGCCCTTGTCTTATTTTTTAGGATATAACCTTCTGACCTCTTCTATGTGGTCCCGAACCTGGTTCCCCCCCGGTATTTTCTTACCAGGGTGATGACACCTGGGGCCTGGGAAAAGTTTGTAGGATCTTCGGTGGAAAGATTGTTGACTGAGGTCAGTTTTAGGAGCGACTGGCAACTTTCGCCTTTGCGAGGACCACTCCGCCACCAAATTTTCGTCGACTTTCATTAGAACTGCGCCTCTCGGAGGCCTTTCTTCTTTTTCGCCTGACTGGGAGTCTGGCTGGGAGTGGGAATAGGAGAGAGGAGTGAGTTTTCGTGTTCTTTTCAGGGTCAGATTGAAGGTAGGGGACTGGGAAGCTTTCCGCCTTGGGGAAGAGGGAAGGCTCCTCGCCTTTTCTGCATAAGTGCATCTAACTGGGGACACCGGTAAAAGTGCATCGGTCGCCCAGCTTCCACTCCTCTCAGAGCTCCTGCTCCTCCTCCTACTCTTGGTTGTCCTGTTGTTCCTCCTCTTCCTCTCTCCCGCGCTTCAGGGACGACGCTCTTCCTACTTCCATAGGCTCTTCCGCAACCTTTTGGGGGAAGGAACCCTTTTCCTTGCCCTGTTTGGACGGTGAATTTTGCGGAGTAGGGTCCTTCTGTTTGGCGAGCGCCTTAACAGGGTCGGCACCTTCACCGGCACCTTCGCCGGCGAAGGCGTTGCCTTTTTCCGCGCCACCACCTGCCAATCACCCTCCTTGTTGGCTGCCAGTACTGGTGCTGGTGGAGCTTGTTTGGTAGTTTCCTTTGCAGGCTGCTGCTGCTGTTTGACTGGTTGGGCCTTTGGGGGCAGGTTTTGGTCGGACACGCCTTTGCGACGTGTTCCGCCGCCCCACAGGCCCAACAGCAAGGCTCTGCCCTCCACGACCACAAAAATATTTCGATCCCTGCAGGTGAGAATGTTGGGGATTTTTCGCAGTATTTTCCCCAGATAGGGTCACCTGCAGGACCATATCTCCTGTGTAAAGCCTGCAGGACCGCAGGGGTGTGGGCACCTTTCCGTAACACCAAAAGAGCGCCGACGTGGTCCTCGGCAATGTCAAGGGGACGCCATGCAAGGTAATCTTGACTCTCCTTGCTCCCATATATTCCGTCTGGAATTGGAGTGTTTGTCTGCGCCAATTAGGCGCTTGGCCTCTTCAGCTGAGCCAAGCAGGACGTCCCACTTGGCATTGCCTCTCCTCTTCACGGCCTTTGCATTTAATCTGAAGAGCCCGAATTGCCTCTTCAAAGGATTCCTTAGCGATGCCCACAAACTTATGGGTCTTAAGGTCCTTGGTTCTTAGCGTGATTATTCTGGCCTCAATTTGTGCCAATTGTTCTGGCACGGAAACCAGCTCAGTTCCTTTGATATACTGGGCGTATTTGTCTTGCATCTGATGGTAATACTCCTCATCCTTAACCGTCAATTTCCCTCTTTTCCACCCAGCGGTCGAGGGTTTAGGCGATGCTGCTTCTGCTAGTACTTGCGAAGGGGATTATCCCGAGGCGGTAAAGCCCAATCCCCCTCCTTTCCTCCCACCGACGCCGTGGTGGGGGGAACGACTCATCCGGCCCATTAGAGGCCATTGCCACAAAGTGGCCGAACACCAGACAACCTCTTTCCGGTGTTTCGCGTTAAAAACGCTACTTTACACGAGCCCGAGCTATAAACTCGGGCCGGAAATTAGTGTCCAAGATACAAGAAGTCACTGCAATATCACGAAGGAACAAAACAGCTCTTTGCTCTTACCTTCACAACCCCCAAAACAAAAAGTCAAGAGGGTAGGGGATGGTTGGTACTTATTTATTTTGCCAAAAGTACAAAATTCTGGCGCAAGGCCAACAAATGGGAGGGGATAAAAACTTGGGTTGGTCTTCCGTAACTATCTTATACCTAGCTAATCAGATTCACGACCCATACATACGTTACAATTTTCTCATTCACCATAAAAATTTGTCCATCAACACTCATACTTATCATACACCAAAATACCGCAGTAAACATGCAGGGACCTAAAAACGCCCCAAATGTACATAAAAATTTGTTTATTTACAATATTTACAATAGTGTACAAAAATAAATTTAAAACTTTATTCATGAAATGACATGATGGAAGAATGAAGAAACAAAAAACCCCAAAAACCAAAAAACAATTTCAAATGAATATATATACACAATGTTAGTAAGACCCAAACACACCCACACTGTTAAAGAGGCCACTGTATTCTGCCTTAAAAGACAAAATCAAGCAGCTCTCTTTCTAAGGGAATGGAGAAGCAGGGGCAAAAAATAAATTGGACTGGAGAGACACTAAGGCTGACCCAGCCGAGAGTGAAAACGGGACCAAAATAATGTGGACAATGGGAATCTCGAACTGGATCATAACAAAAGCAATGGAGCCGGGAACAGGCCAGGACAAACACATTCACTCACAGTAACTGGGCACAAAAAGACTTCTTACCTTAACCACGGGAGAGGTTAGGGAATCCACCCCGATGCAACTAGCAGATCTAAAAGAGAAAATCAAGGCTAGCCCCCGGTCACGCGGACCAGGCTCGCTGCATATACCACCTTTTCGCTGAACTCTGTCGGGTGCAGCCGTTTTCGTTCAGTTCTAATCTTAATTTTGAGCTGGTGCTCAAAATATCGGATCAAATCTGATTCGAAAGACGACCGCCCCGCAAGACTTCCTCCAGACGCGTCATCCAAATCACCATTCTAGCCGTATTAGCAGCAGAAACACCATCCGCTTCACTCCAGAGTACGGGGGCGACACATTGTCCACAGCGTATGCGCGATCAATGAGCACAAGCTCCCGCGGCGCGACACGAGCAGTCAACTCGCCAACACGCGCCCACAACGGGCGAACGCGCAGACAATGGAAGAAGGCGTGCGCAGACGTCTCCTTAATTCCAAGGACGCAACGTTCACAATCTGGCAAATCCGCCAGGCCCATTGCGAAACGCTTGTCGTTGAGAGACAAACCATTCGAGCCAATCGCCAGGTCAGAAAACTCAGAGTTGTTGAAGCCAATCCGCACCTGGCGCCCAAGACCAATGAGAACGATACTCTCTCCCGACCTTGCAATCCACAGTTCATCCCCTTCACGGCGCCCTCCACTAATCCCCGATAGAAGATTCTCCTAGGCCGTGAAAGGTCACTGGACCATGGAATGGCCCGAAGGGCCGTCAGACATTCGAGCAGGAATTTCAGCGCCCCCAGGCCTATTGCTAGTCCTTAGGGCGGGGGGTAGTGGTGAGGCTGGGGAACGTGTCCTCACTACCCCCGCAAGCAACCGGTCTTCCTCCAACGCGCGCCTGAGGAATGCCAACCTCGAAGCGAGCACGTGGCTCCTCAAGTGTGGCTCCCAGACCCCCTTGACACGGACGGAGGCAACAGACTCCTTTGTCGACCATGTGTTTGCGTCCTCCTCACAGGCAGGAGAATAGCAAACGCTCGAGCGCCTTCTCGCAGTCGTCACAAAGGGGAAGTACAGACAGCCGGTAAAGGATTCTGGGAAAGAAGTGTCTCGTACACCTCCGCAGACCCTTCACGGAGAGACTCCGTCGACGCCAAATCTCGACCGACGCGCCGACCTTTGCCTGTACTACAGCCAGTTTTCTCCAACTGTAAGTCCGGACCGAACCAAACTCCGAGAGCTTGACCGGCCCGTCCGTCCAGTCGAAGGGCGGGAGGAAACACCCTTCAGGCACCTAACCGCAAGCCGGACGACTTGTCGCGGTTAATTCTGGCCCCCGTTACCTGTTCGTACCGTTCAAGCCTTCTGTACCACCCTTGCTCCTGCGGGGACACGAGTCGTTACGTCATCGGCGTACGCGGAAACCCTGGCTCGAGCTCCACCGGGGACAGCAATTCCACGCAGGACCGGACTGCACGTCGTCCTTAGCCGGCGAAGGAGGGGCTCAACGCCAGGACGTAAAAGGAGAGGCGACAGTGGATAAGCGTCGGACCGACCTAGACGACGCGAAAGCGCTCGACAGCTTCCCGTTCACCTGTACCACAGCCCGGGGGAGCGATACAGAAGGCTAATCCAGCGGCTGAGGAAGTCGGGTTTGAATCCGGCGGCCTGCAGGACAGCAGCCAGGTAGCCATGGTCAATCCTATCAAATGCCTTGGACTGATCCAAATTGATCAGCGCGGCCTCTTCGTCGTCTTCTACACCCTCTACGATCGTGCGAATCAAGTGCAGGTTGCTCTGAATTGTTCGTCCCTTCACAGAACAAGTCTGATCCGGTTCCAACAGAGACTCGGCAACTAGCTGCAAGCGATTCGTCAGGATCTTGGCCAAAAAATCTTTAACTCTGTGTTTAGCAGAGTTATGGGCCTATGTCGGCTCTAATCCCCGCCCAACCTTCTTGCCTTTTCCCAACAGCGTGATCACGCCCCTGGTGATCCGACCGGGGATGGACCCCTGCCGAAACCAGTGGTTGAACACGACAGTCAAGAGCGGGACAAAAAGGTGCGACATCCTCAAGTACAATTCCTTAGGGCGATCCGGCCTGGCGACTTGCCACTGCCGGTCTTCTTCGGCCCGTAGACTTCAAATGTCATCCCCCTTCGCAGCTAGCCGCTTCAGCCGGCAGAGCCGGGGAAAGTCAGCCAAATAGCTACGAAACTCCTCGTCACGGAGACCAGGCTCCTTGGTAAACCGGTGTTCGAAATGCTGCCGGAACGCCTCGCACATGTCGTCAGTGGACCTAAGGAGATGTCCTCCGGGTCGCGCACCTCTCGAATGTACCGATCGCCGGCCCGACGAATTTCTTCCTTGCGCAGTTCTGCGCCCCATGTTCCTTCGGAAACATCTTGCTTAGCAAGCTCCTAATTACCTGGCCCATATAGCGCTCGCTAGTCCGGCTCTCGAACCTCTAGCTAAGGCTATCTCTAGGGGATCCCCACCAGCCTCCGCCCGGGCGAAATTAGCACTAAGTGTCTTTGCCTCCGCAGCCTTATCTAGTTTGAGCCGCTGGCTATATTTGGTGGCGAAAGACCTAATGGAGTCCTTAAGGTTAACCCCTTGTTAATGACTCGCCCAATTAACGCCCGCTGAACTAGTCTTGTCAGCTGGTCACGAAAGTCCCGCCTGTCAGTAAGGACTGATTGAACTTCCAATAACCAGCCAACCTAGGCCTAAAGTCTAACACCACACGGGCACAAACGAGTTTGTGGTCCGTATACGAAAGCCTAGCCAGTGGAACGTTGGACATTCTAAGAAGTCTATGTCGGCCACTCTCACCATCCTATCCAGGTACGCTGATACCCGGGTAGAGAATAGAATTAAGCGCCCACGTCCACATACTCCCATCCGGATGATCGACCCGGTATCTATCGACGAGACCAAATTCGTCGATCAGATCAACCAGGCTACGATCATCATTCCTCCCAACAACACCCTCCCTCTATGCCCATTTGGGGAGTTGGGATGGCATTCAGTCCCCCAACTAAGATTAACCTGCGTGAATGCTATAAAGGGCTCCAACAGCGAAAGAAAGAGACACGCTCACCTTGCTTATTGGGCGCATAAACCACAATCAGCCGGAACAATTTGCTTTTCACTGCAATATCGGCGATCAGCCGACCTCTTTCGACATGGACAAGGTCAACCTTCGCGTCCAGGGTACGCTTGACCAGCAAAGCTCTGGCTTGCCGGCTATATGCTGAATAGACGACAAGTCGTTGAACTGGCACACACGAGTCGACTTCGCAAGCAAAGTGAGTCTCTTGGATCGCGGCCACATCGCCGAGGACAGGAGGTCACATTGAGCGAGCCATACCCCGATCCCTCAGGCCCTTCGCATTCGGCACGGCTATCTTAATAGACATCTTTTAAACCTGAAACGAAAAAACAAAGAAACATGCAACAAGGCTCTAGTCGCATACGGGGTAGAAATCTCGGGCAGAGGGACCCCGACGGACTGTCCTAGGGACCCTGTACCAATGTCGGACGTAATCCGTCCGTCTAGGACAATCCCGCCGACGTCCGGTGGAATGTGTTAATTACCACCTATAAACTGGGGTGGAAGTCGGAAAGAACCTCCCGAACAATTTTGCGACATTTTTCTTAGTTCCGATGTGTTTCCGCCACCATCCTTATTTTAGGATATAACCTTCTGACCTCTTCTGTTAATTCCCAGACCTGAGTTACCCCAGTATTTCTTACTGGGGTGATGACTCTGGGGCCTAGGAAAAGTTTGTAGGATCTTCGGTGGAAAGATTGTTGGCTGGTCAGTTGCGGGCGGCTTCGCCTTTCGCGGGGACCTCCGCCACCAAATTTTCGTCGACTTTCATTAAAGCTGCGCCTCTCGGGAGGCCTTTCTTCTTTTTTCGCCTGACTGGGAGTCTACAGCTGGGAGTGGGAATAGGAGAAGGGGAGGAGTGGGAGTTGCAGAAATGTTCTTTTCAGGGGGTCAGGTGGGTGAGGACTGGAAGCTTTCCGCGGGAAGGGGAAGGCTCCTCGCCTTTTCTCTGCAGTGCATCTAACTGGGGACACCGGTAAAGTGCATCGGTCGCCCAGCTTCCTCCTCTCCGACTCCTGCTCCTCCTTCTACTCTTGGAGGTTGTCCTGTTGTTCCCTCCTCTTCCTCTCTGCTTCAGGGACGACATTCTTCCTACTTCCATAGGCTCCTCTTCCGCAACCTTTTGGGAAGGAACCCTTTCCTTGCCCTGTTTGGACGGTGAATTTTGCGGAGTAGGGTCCTTCTTCGTCTGTTTGGCAGGCGCTGTTGATCGGCGCCGGCACCTTCGCCGGCGAAGGCGTTTTTGCCTTTTTCGCCACCACCTGCCAATCACCCTCCTTGTTGGCTGCCGGTCCTGGTGCTGGTGGAGCTTGTTTGGTAGTTTCCTTTGCAGGCTGCTGCTGCTGTTTGACTGGTTGGGCCTTTGGGGGCGGGTTTTTGGTCGGACCGCCTTTGCGACGTGTTCCGCCGCCCCACAGACCAGCGGCGAGAACTTGCCCTCCACGATATAAAAATATTCGATCCCTGGGTGAGAATGTTGGGGATTTTCGCAATGTTTTCCCAGATAGGGTCACCTGCAGGACCATATCTGTGAGCTTCTTGGTTGTGGCGAGGAGACGTCGGCCACCTTTCCGTAACTTGCAAAAAAGGCGCCGACGTGGTCCTCGGCAATATTGGGGACGCCATACAAAGGTAGTCTTGACTCTCCTTGCTCCCATATTCCGTCTGGAATTGGGTGTTTGTCTCCAATACCACGCCAATTAGGCCTTGGCCTCTTCAGCTGAGCTGACAGGACATTCCCACTTGGCATTGCCTCTCCTCGCTACAGCCTTTGCATTAATCTCAAAGCCCGAATTGCCTCTTCAAAGGATTCCTGCTTGATGCCCACAAACTTATGGGTCGCAGGTCCTTGGTTCTTAGCGTGATTATTCTGGCCTCAATTTGTACCATTTGTTCTGGCACGGAAACCAGCTCAGTTCCTTTGATATGCTGGGCGTATTTGTCTTGCATCTGATGGTAATACTCCTCATCCTTAACCGTCATTTCCCTCTTTTACCCAGCGGTGGGGTTAGGCGATGCTGCTTCTGCTAGTACTTGCGAAGGGGATTATCCCGAGGCGGTAGAGCCCAATCTCGCCTCCCTGCGACGCCGTGGTGGGAGGAACGTCCGGCCCATTAGAGGCCATTGCCACAAAGTGGCCGAACACCAGACAACCTCTTTCCGGTGTTTCGCGTTAAAAACGCTACTTTACACGAGCCCGAGCTATAAACTCGGGCCGGAAATTAGTGTCGGATACAAAGTGCACAATATCACGAAGGAACAAAACAGCTCTTTGCTCTTACCTTCACAACCCCCCAAAACAAAAAGTCAGAGGGTAGGGGATGGTTAGTGCCAAACATTTGCCAACAAAGTACAAATTCTGGCACAAGGCCAAACAATGGGGAGGAGGAACAAAAACTTGGGTTGGTCTTAAGTAACTATCTTATACCTAGCTAATCAGATTCTGGCCTTCCATACCATACGTTACAAATTTTCTAATTTCACCATAAAAATTTGTCCATCAACACTCATACCTATCATACCCAAAATACCGCAGTAACATACCAGGGACCTAAAAACGCCCCAAATGTACATAAAAATTTGTTTATTTACAATATTTACAATAGTGTACAAAAATAAATTTAAAACTTTATTCATAATGTATGATGGGGAGGGGGTATGAAGAAACAAAAATCCCCAAAACAAAAAACAATTTCAAATGAATATGTCTACAATGTTAGTAAGACCCAGAAGCACACCCACATAGTCAAGAGGCCACTGTATTCTGCCTTGAAGAAGAGGACAAATCAAGCAGCTCTCTTTCAGAATGGGCACAGGGAGCAAAAATAAATTGGACTGGAGAATGTATAAGGCTGACCCAGCCGAGAGTGAAAACGGGACAAAATAATACTTGGACAATGGGGAATCTCAGGCTGGATCATAACAAAAGCAATGGAATGAGGAACAGGCCAGGACAAACCCATTCCCTCACATTAACTAGGCACAAAAAAACCTCACCTTAACCACGGGCGGGGTTCCCGAGGAATCCACTGACCTGTGGCAGATCTAAAGAGAAAATCCAAGGCTAAGCCCCGGTCACTGGAACCAGGCTCGCCGCATATACCCCACCTTTCGCTGGTCTCTGTCGGGTGCAGCCGTTTTCGTTCGAGTTCTAATCTTGGTGTTTTGAGCTGGTGCTCAAAATATCGGATTATCCTGATCCGAAAGACGACCGCCCCGCAAGACTTCCTCAGACGCGTCATCCAAATCACCATTCTAGCCGTGGCCAGTAGCGACAGAAACACCATCCGCTTCACTCCAGAGTACGAGGCGTACATTGTCTGTATATGCTGATCGTGACTTCATCCGCGGCGCGATGCAGGCAGTCAACTCGCCGACACGCGCCCACAACGGGCGAACGCGCAGGCTCGTGGAAGGCGTGCGCAGGCATGTATGAATTCCAAGGACGCAACGTTCACAATCTGGCAAATCCGCCAGGCCCATTGCGAAACGCTTGTCGTTGAGAGACAAACCATTCCGAGCCAATCGCCAGGTCAGAAAAAAACTCAGAGTTATTGAGGCAATCCACCTGGCACCGAATATGGAAACGATACTCCTCTCTCGACATGCCGAGCTTACTCCACAGTTCATCCTTCACGGCGCCCTCCACTAATCGATAGAAGATTCTCTAGGCCGTGAAAGGTCACTGGACATGGAATGGCCCGAAGGGCGTGGAACATTCAACAAAATTTCGGCCGCCCCCAAGGCCTATTGCTAGTCCTACTCAGGAGCGGGGTGATAGTGAGGAGCTAAAGAGAACAACATGTCCCTCACTACCCCCGCAAGCAATGATCTTTTCATAACGCGCGCCTGAGGAATGCCAACCTCCGAAGCAGCTTGTGGCTCCTCAAGTGTGGCATCCCCAGACCCCCTATAGTGTACGGACGGAGGCAACAGACTCCTTTGTCATTGACCATGTGTTTGCGTCCTCTCCAAAGACAGGAGAATAGCAAACATAGAGCGCCTTCTCATGATCAATCCTAAAGAAGTACAGACAGCCGGTAAAGGATTCTAGGGAAGAGGTATGTATTACACACCTCCGCCAGACCCTTCACGGAGAGACTCCGTCGACGCCAAATCTCGACCGACGCGCCGACCTTTGCCTGTACTTCTGACCAGTTTTTCTCCAACTGCTTGATCGGACCGAACCAAACTCGAGGAGCTCTTGACCGGCCGTCCTGCAAATCCAGTCGAGAAGACTGAGGAGGAAACACCCTTCCAGGCACCTAACCTGCGACAGGACGACTTAATCGCGGTTAATTCTGGCCCCTGTTACCTGTTCGTACCGTTCAAGCGCCTTCTGTACCGCCCTTATGTCCCTGCGGGAGGACACAAAGGTCGTTACGTCATCGGCGTACGCGGAAACCCTGGCTCGAGCTCCACCAGGGACAGCAATTCCACCAGGACTGCACGTCTCGTCCCTTAGCCGGCGAAGGAGAGGCTCAACGCCAGGACGTAAAGGAGAGGCGACAGTGGATAACTCTGTCGGACCGACCTAGACAGCGCGAAAGCGCTCGACAGCTTCCCATTCACCTGTACCATACTGGCCTTGGGAGCGATACAGAAGGCTAATCCAGCGGCTGAAGTCGGGTTTGAATCCGGCGGCCTGCGGGACAACAGCCAAGTGGCCACGGTCATCCTATCAAATGCCTTGGACTGATCCAAATTGATCAGCGCGGCCTCTTCGTCGTCTTCCACCTCTACGATCGTGCGGATCAAGTGCAGGTTGCTCTGAATTGTTCGTCCCTTCACAGAACAAGTCTGATCCGGTTCCAACAGAGACTCGGCAACTGGCTGCAAGCGATTCGTCAGGATCTTGGCCAAAATCTTTAACTCTGTGTTTAGCAGAGTTGTAATCGTCATCTAATCCCTTGTATACGCCTTTCCAACAGCGTGATCCGCCCTGGTGATCCGACTGGACCCTGCCGAAACCGTTGAACACGACAGTCAAGAGCGGACAAAAGGTGCGATATCCTCAAGTGCAATTCATGGGGCAAACCATCCAAACCTGGCGACTTGCCACTGCCAGTCTTCTTCAAAGCCGCGTAGACTTCGTCCTCCGTAATCTCCTTCGCAGCTAGCCGCTTCAGCCGGCAAAAGCCAGGGAAAGTCAGCCAAATAGCTGCGAAACTCATCGTCACGGAGACCAGGCTCCTTGACCTTCGGTGTTCAAAATGCTGTGGAACGCCTGCGCATTATATCGTCAGTGGACCGAAGGAGATGCCCCTCCGGGTCGCGCACTTCTCGAATGTACCGATCGCCGGCCCGACGAATTTCTTCCTTGCCGGATGCGCCACATGTTCACAGCTTCGGAAGACATCTTGCTTAACTTAGCTCTAATTGCCTGGCCCATATAGCGCTCGCTAGTCAGGCATCGGGGCCTCCTAGCTAAGGCTATCTCGAGGGATCCCCACCAGCCTCCGCCCGGGCGGGGTGGCATAACTAAGTGTGCTCCGCAGCCTTATCTAGTTTGAGCCGCTGGCTATATTTGGTGGCGAAAGACCTAATGGAGTCGCAAGGTTAACCCACCACCCCATTTAATGACTCGCCCAATTAACGCCCGCTGAACTAGTCTTGTCGGCTGGTCACGAAAGTCCCGCCTGTCCAGTAAGGACTGATTGAACTTCCAATAACCAGCCAACCTGGCTAAAGTCTAACACCACACGGGCACAAACGAGTTTGTGGTCCGTGTATATATGTTGAACGTTGGACATTCTAAGAAGTCTATGTCGGCCTCTCACTAACATCCTATCCAGGTACGCAGATACCCGGGTAGAAGGCCAATTAAGCGCCCACGTCCACATACTCCCCATCCGGATGATCGACCCGGTATCTATCGACGAGACCAAATTCGTCGATCAGATCCAACCAGGCTACGATCATCATTTCCTCCAACAACTTCCCTCCCTCTATCCCATTTGGGGTTAGGATGGCATTCCAGTCCCCAACTAAGATTAGCCGTGTTGAATGCACCATAAAGGGCTCCAACAGCCGAAAAGACACGCTCACCTTGCTTATTGGGCGCATAAACCACAATCAGCCGGAACAATTTGCTTTTCCTGTAATATCGGCCACGATCAGCCGGCCCTCGGCACCGACATGGACAAGGTCAACCCTCGCGTCCAGGGTACGCTTGACCAGCAAAGAAACACCTCTGGCTTGCCGGCTCCCGTATGCTGAATAGACGACAAAGTCGTTAGACAGCACACAAGAGTCGACTTCGCAAACAAAGTGAGTCTCGCCTTGGATCGCAGCCCACATCCACGCCGAAGGACAAGAGGTCACAGGCCAAGGCTGACCGCGCTACCCCGATCCCTCAGGCCCTTCGCATTCAAGCTGGCTATCTTAATAGACATCTTTTAGTTCTGAAAAGAAAAAACAAAAAGAAACATGCAACAAGGCTCTAGTCGCATACGGGGTAGAAAATCTCGGGCAGAGGGGACCCCGACGGACACATCCTAGGGACCCTGTACCAACGTCGGACGTAATCCGTCCGTCTGAGACAATCCCGCCGACGTCGGTGGGATATGTTAGTTTTACCACTATATAAACTGGGGTGGAGTAAAACGAGGAACCTCCCCGAACAATTTTGCGACATTTTTCTTAGTTCCGGCGTGTTTTCCGCCACCATCCTTATTTTGGGATATAACCTTCCTGACCTCTTCTATGTGGTCCCAGACCCGCAGGTTCCCCGGTATTTCTTACCAGGGTGATGACACCTGAGGCCTGGGAAAAAGTTTGTAGGATCTTCGGTGGAAAGATTGTTGACTGAAGTCAGTTTTGAGCAACTTCGCTTAACTTTCGCCTTTGCGAGGACCACTCCGCCACCAAATTTTCGTCGACTTTCATTAGAGCTGCGCCTCTCGGGAGGCCTTTCTTCTTTTCGCCTGACTGGGAGTCTGGCTGGGAGTGGGAATAGGAGAAGGGGAGGGAGTGGGGAGTTGCCGAAATGTTCTTTTCCAGGGTCAGATTGAAGGTAGGGGACTGGGAAGCTTTCCGCGGGGAAGAGGGAAGGCTCCTGCTTTTCTGCATAAGTGCATCTAACTGGGGACACCGGTAAAGAAGTGCATCGGTCGCCCAGCTTCCTCCTCTCAGAGCTCCTGCTCCTCCTTCTACTCTTGAGTTTGTCCTGTTGTTCCTCCTCTTCCTCTCTCCCGCGCTTCAGGGACGACGCTCTTCCCTGCTTCCCATAGGCTCTTCCGCAACCTTTTGGGGAAGGAACCCTTTTCGCCCCGCCCTGTTTGGACGGTGAATTTTTGCGGGTAGGGTCCTTCTGTTTGGCAGGCGCCTTAACAGGGAGTCGGCACCTTCACCGGCACCTTCGCCGGCGAAGGCGTTTTGCCTTTTCCGCACCACCACCTGCCAATCACCCTCCTTGTTGGCTGCCGGTACTGGTGCTGGTGGAGCTTGTTTGGTAGTTTCCTTTGCAGGCTGCTGCTGCTGTTTGACTGGTTGGGCCTTTGGGGGCGGGTTTTTGGTCGGACACGCCTTTGCGACGTGTTCCGCCGCCCCACAGACCCAACAGCAAGGCTTTCTGCCCTCCACGACCACACAAAAAATATTTCGATCCCTGCAGGTGAGAATGTTGGGGACTTTTCGCAATGTTTTCCCCAGATAGGGTCACCTGCAGGACCATATCTCTGTATAGAAGCCTGCCTTGGACCGCAGCGAGGAGACGTCGGCCACCTTTCCGTAACTTGCAAAAAAGGCGCCGACGTGGTCCTCGGCAATGTCCAAGGGGACATATCTGGAGTAATCTTGACTCTCCTTGCTCCCATATATTCCGTCTGGAATTGGAGTGTTTTTGTCTCAATACCGCGCCAATTAGGCGCTTGGCCTCTTCAGCTGAGCCAAGCAGGACGTCCCACTTGGCATTGCCTCTCCTCGCTACGGCCTTTGCATTAATCTGAAAGAGCTGAATTGCCTCTTCAAAGGATTCCCTTGTGATGCCCACAAACTTATGGGTCTTAAGGTCCTTGGTTCTTAGCGTGATTATTCTGGCCTCAATTTGTGCCAATTGTTCTGGCACGAAACCAGCTCAGTTCCTTTGATATACTGGGCGTATTTGTCTTGCATCTGATGGTAATACTCCTCATCCTTAACCGTCAATTTCCCTCTTTTCCACCCAGCGGTCGAGGTTTAGGCGATGCTGCTTCTGCTAGTACTTGCGAAGGGGATTATCGAGGCGGTAGAGCCCAATCCCCCTCCTTTCCTCCCACCGACGCCGTGGTGGGAGGAACGACCTCATCCGGCCCGACGGGGCCATTGCCACAAAGTGGCCGAACACCGGACAACCTCTTTCGGTGTTTCGCGTTAAAAACGCTACTTTACACGAGCCCGAGCTATAAACTCGGGCCGGAAATTAGTGTGTCCAAGATACAAAGTCTTTACAATATCACGAAGGAACAAAACAGCTCTTTGCTCTTACCTTCACAACCCCCAAAACAAAAGTCAAGAGGGTAAGGATGGTTGGTACTTATTTATTTTGCCAAAAGTACAAAATTCTGGCACAAGGCCAACAAATGGGAGGGGGACAAAAACTTGGGTTGGTCTTCCGTAATATCTTATACCTAGCTAATCAGATTCACGACCCATACATACGTTACAATTTTCTCATTCACCATAAAAATTGTCCCGTGTACCTCATACTTATCATACACCAAAATACCGCAGTAACATACCAGGGACCTAAAAAACGCCCCAAATGTACATAAAAATTTGTTTATTTACAATATTTACAATAGTGTACAAAATAAATTTAAAACTTTATTCATGAAATGACATGATGGGAAGGGGGAATGAAGAAACAAAAAACCCCAAAACAAAAAACAATTTCAAATGAATATATATACACAATGTTAGTAAGACCCAAACACACCCACTGGTAAGAGGCCACTGCTGTTCAGCAAAAGACAAAATCAAGCAGCTCTCTTTCTAAGGGGAATGGAGAAGCAGGGGCAAAAATAAGTGGACTGGAGAATGTATAAGGCTGACCCGAGTGAGAAGCAGGACAAAATAATACTTGGACAATGGGAATCTCGAACTGGATCATAACAAAAGCAATGGAGCCGGGAACAGGCCAGGACAAACACATTCACTCATTAACTAGGCACAAAAAAGACTTCTTGCCCAACCACGGGAGGGTTCCAAAGGAATCCACCCCGATGCAACTAGCAGATCTAAAAGAGAAAATCAAGGCTAGCCCGGTCACGCGAACCCGGGCTCGCTGCATATACCCCACCTTTCGCTGAACTCTGTCGGGTGCAGCCGTTTTCGTTCAGTTCTAATCTTAATTTTGAGCTGGTGCTCAAAATATCGGATTAGATCCTGATCCGAAAGACGACCGCCCCGCAAGACTTCCTCAGACGCGTCATCCAAATCCTGCATTCTAGCCCAAGTGGCCAGTAGCGACAGAAACACCATCCGCTTCACTCCAGAGTACGGGGAGCGACCACGTTGTCCACAGCGTATGCGCGATCAATGAGCACAAGCTCCCGCGGCGCGATACGAGCGGTCAACTCGCCAACACGCGCCCACAACGGGCAGGCAACGCGAACAATGGAAGAAGGCGTGCGCAGACGGTTCCAAAGGACGCAACGTTCACAATCTGGCAAATCCGCCAGGCCCATTGCGAAACGCTTGTCGTTGAGAGACAAACCATTCCGAGCCAATCGCCAGGTCAGAGAAAACTCAGAGTTGTTGAGCCAATCCGCACCTGGCGCCCAAGACCAATGAGAGCGATGCCTCTCTCGACATGCCGAGCTTACTCAGTTCATCCTTCACGGCGCCCTCCACTAATCCCCGGTAGAAGATTCTCCTAGGCCGTGAAAGGTCACTGGACCAGATGGCCGAAGGGCCGTCAGACATTCGAGCAGGAATTTCGGTCGCCCCCAAGGCCTGTTGCTGTCGCCCAGGAGCGGGGGAGGTGATGAGTAGGCTAGGGAACATGTCCCTCACTACCCCGCGTAACCAATCTTCCTCGCGCGCCTGAGGAATGCCAACCTCGAAGCGAGCACGTGGCCTCCTCAAGTGTGGCATCCCCAGACCCATCGACACGGACGGAGGCAGCAGACTCCTTTGTCGACCATGTGTTTGCGTCCTCTCCAAAGACAGGAGAATAGCAAACGCTCGAGCGCCTTCTCATGATCGTCACAAAGGGGAAGTACAGACAGCCGGTAAAGGATTCTGGGAAAGAGGTATGTATTACACACCTCCGCAGACCCTTCACGGAGAGACTCCGTCGACATAATCTCGACCAACGCGCCGACCTTTGCCTATGCGCCTGACCAGTTTTCTCAACTGTAAGTCCGGACCGAACCTTAGCGACTCCGAGAGCTTCGATAGCCCGTCCGTCCAGTCGAAGGGCCCCGGGAGGGGGAAACACCCTTCCAGGCACCTAACCGCAAGCCGGACGACTTGTCGCGGTTAATTCTGGCCTATTACCTGTTCGTGCCGTTCAAGCGCCTTCTGTACCGCCCATATGTCCCTGCGGGAGGACACAAAGGTCGTTACGTCATCGCGTACGCGGAAACCCTGGCTCGAGCTCCACCAGGGACAGCAATTCCTGGGACCGGACTGCGTCTCGTCCGCCAGCCTTGACGAAGGGCTCAGCGCCAGGACGTAGGAAGGCGTGGTAAGACAACCTGTCGGACCGACCTGGGCTCTTGGCGCCCTCGACTAACTCCCGTTCACCTGTACCACAGCCTTGGGGGGCGATACAGAAGGCTAATCCAGCGGCTGAAGTCGGGTTTGAATCCAGCGGCCTGCGGGACAGCAACCAGGTAAGCATGGTCAATCTATCAAATGCCTTGGACTGATCCAAATTGATCAGCGCGGCCTCTTCGTCGTCTTCTACACCCTCTACGATCGTGCGGATCAAGTGCGGAGTTGCTCTGAATTGTTCGTCCCTTCACAGAACAAGTCTGATCCAGTTCCAACAGAGACTCGGCAACTGGCTGCCGGCGGTCGTCGGGATCTTGGCCAAAATCTTTAACTCTGTGTTTAGCAAAGTTATAGACCTGTAATCATCTAATCCCCGCCCAACCTTCTTCTTTTCCCAACAGCGTGATCACACCCCTGGTGATCCGACCGGGGATGGACCCCCTCGCAGAATAGTAGTTAGAACCCGCGACCGTCGAGCGGACAAAAAGGTGCGACATCCTCAAGTACAATTCATAGGGCAAACCATCAACCTGGCGACGCCACCGCTGCCGGTCTTCTTCAAAGCCGCGTAGACTTCGTCCTCCGTAATCTCCCCTTCGCCTGGCCTTCGTAGGCGAAAACCGAGAGAAGTCAATAGATAACTGAAACTCCTCGTCACGGAGACCAGGCTCTTGAAATGCAGCAGGTGTTCAATGCTGCCGGAACGCCTCGCACATGTCGTCGGTGGACCGAAGGAGATGCCCTCGAGTCGCGCACCTCTCAGATATGCCGATCGCCGGCCCGACGAATTTCTTCCTTGCGCAGTTCTGCGCCCATATTCACAGCCGGAAGACATCTTGCTTCGCTCGCTCAGTGCCTGGCCCATATAGCGCTCAGCTGGTCGGCGGCACTCAGACACCTCCTATTAAGGCTATCTCTAGGGATCCCCACCAGCCTCCGCCCGGGCGAGAGAATTAGCACTAAGTGTCTTTGCCTCCGCCGCCTTATCTAGTTTGAGCCAAGCGTTGGCTATATTTGGTGGCGAAAGACCTAATGGAGTCCTTAAGGTGTTAACCCACCACTTATTCAATGACTCGCCCAATTGTCCTTCCCGCTGAATCCTAGTTTTGTCAGCTGGTCACGAAAGTCCTACTGTCCAGTAAGGACTGATTTTCAGCCAACCTAGGCCTAAAGTCTAACACCACACGGGCACAAACGAGTTTGTGGTCCGTGTAGTCCCAGCTAGAACGTTGGACATTCTAAGAAGTCTATGTCGGCCACTCACTAACATCCTATCCAGGTACGATACCCGGGTAGAAGGTTGACTAAGGCCCACGTCCACATACTCCCATCCGGATGATCGACTGCGGCCCATCGAACAGACCACCCGTCGATCAGATCAACCGCTACGATCATCATTCCTCCCGCCAGCGCCCCTCCCTCATCCCATTTGGGGTTTAGGATGGCATTCCAGTCCCCAACTAAGATTAGCCGTGTTGAATGCACCATAAAGGGCTCCAACAGCCGAAAGAAAGAGACACGCTCACCTTGCTTATTGGGCGCATAAACCACAAATCAACCGAACAATTTGCTTTCACTGCAATATCGGCCACGATCACGGCCTCGGCACCGACATGGACAAGGTCAACCTTCATGTCCAGGGTACGCTTGACCAGCAAAGAAACACCCCTGGCTTGCCGGCTCCCATATGCTGAATAGACGACAAAGTCGTTAGACAGCACACAAGAGTCGACTTGCAAACAAAGCATCCCGAATCGCGGCCACATCCACGCCGAAGCACAAGAGGGCTCACGAAGCAGGCGAGCCGCCTTACCCTGATCCCTCAGGCCCTTCGGGCACTGCTTACAACCACCAGAGACATCTTTTAGTTCTGAAAAGAAAAACAAAGAAACAGCGCAACAAGGCTCTAGTCGCATACGGGAGAAATCTCGGGCAGAGGGACCCCGACGGACTGTCCTAGGGACCCTGTACTCAACGTCGGACGTAATCCGTCCGTCTAGGACATCCCGCCGACGTCGGTGGGATATGCGTTAGTTTTACCACCCTATATAAACTGGGGTGGAGTAAACGGGGAACCTCCCTGAACAATTTTGCGACATTTTTCTTAGTTCCGGCGTTTTCCGCCACCACTATTTCAGGATATAACCTTCTGACCTCTTCTATGTGGTCCCAGACCCGCATGTTCCTATTTTTACCATGGGGTGATGACACTCTGGCCTGGGAAAAGTTTGTAGGATCTTCAGTGGAAAGATTGTTGACTGGAAGTCAAGTTTTAGGAGCGGCTTCAGCAATCCGCCTTGCGAGGACCACTCCGCCACCAAATTTTCGTCGACTTTCATTAGAGCTGCGCTTCTCTGGAGGCTTTCTCTTTTCGCCTGACTGGGAGTCTGGCTGGGAGTGGGAATAGGAGTAAGCGGGGAGGGCGGGAGTTGCCAGCGCTCGTGCTCCTTTTTCCAGGGGGGTCAGATTGAAGGTAGGGGATCAAAAGCCTCCCTTCCCGCGGGGAAGAGGGAAGGCTCCTCGCCTTTTCTGCATAAGGACCAACTGGGACACTGGCAAGAAGTGCATCGGTCGCCCAGCTTCCTCTCTCAGAGCTCCTGCTCCTCCTTCTACTCTTGAGTTTGTCCTGTTGTTCCTCCTCTTCCTCTCTCCCGCGCTTCAGGGACGACGCTCTTCCTACTTCCATAGGCTCTTCCGCAACCTTTTTGGGGAAGGAACCCTTTTCCTGTCCTGTTTGGACTAGTAAATTTCCAGGAGTAGGGTCCTTCTGTTTGGCAGGCGCCTTAACAGGAGTCGGCACCTTCACCGGCACCTTCGCCGGCGAAGGCGTTTTTGCCTTTTCCGCGCCACCACCTGCCACCCTCCAGCTTGCTCGTACTGGTGCTGGTGGAGCTTGTTTGGTAGTTTCTTTGCAGGTTGCTGCTGCTGTTTGGACTGGTTGGGCCTTTGGGGGCGGGCTTTGGTCGGACACGCCTTTGCGACGTGTTCCGCCGCCCCACAGACCCAAATGTTTTTCCGCTTTCGCCCTCCACGACCACAAAAATATTTCGATCCCTGCAGGTGAGAAAATGTTGGGGATTCTCGTATCGTTTTCCCCAGATATACCGTACCTGCAGGACCATATCTCCTGTATAGAAGCCTGCCTTGGACCGCAGCGAGGAGACGTCGGCCACCTTCCGTAACTTGCAAAAAAGGCGCCGACGTGGTCCTCGGCAATGTCCAGCGGGGACGCCATGCAAGGTAATCTTGAATTCTTGCTCCTATGAGAGACTCCGTCTGGAATTGAGTGTTTTTGTCTCCAATACCACGCCAATTAGGCGCTTGGCTCAGCTTGCGCCGCTATGACGTCCCACTTGGCATTGCCTCTCCTCGCTTACAAATTTTGCATTAATCTGAAGAGCCTGAATTGCCTCTTCAAAGGATTCCCTTGTGATGCCCACAAACTTATGGGCCCTTGCAGTCCTTGGTTCTAGCGTGATTATTCTGGCCTCTGCACCAATTGTTCCGCACGGGAACCAGCTCAGTTCTTGATATACTGGGCGTATTTGTCTTGCATCTGATGGTAATACTCCTCATCCTTAACCGTCAATTTCCTCTTTTCCACCCAGCGGTCGAGGGTTTAGGCGATGTTGCCTACAAGTACTTGCGAAGGGACATCCCGAGGCGGTAGAGCCCAATCCTCCTTTCCTCCCACCGACGCCGTGCGGAGGAACGACCTCATCCGGCCCGATGAGGCCATTGCCACAAAGTGGCCGAACACCTCCACAACCTCTTTCCAGCGTTTCGCGTTGCAAACGCTACTTTACACGAGCCCGAGCTATAAACTCGGGCCGGAAATTAGTGTGTCCAAGATACAAAGTCACTGCAATATCACGAAGGAAACTAAACAGCTCTTTGCTCTTACCTTCACAACCCCAAAACAAAAAGTCAAGAGGGTAGGGGATGGTTGGTACTTATTTATTTGACAAAAAGTACAAATTCTGGCACAAGGCCAACAAATGGGAGGGAACAAACTTAAGTTGGTCTTCCGTAACTATCTTATACTCTAGCTAATCCGATTCACGACCCATACATACGTTACAATTTTCTCATTCACCATAAAATTTTGTCCATCGTTCAACCCATACCACCAAGCACCAAAATACCAAAATCATACCGGGGACCTAAAAACACCCCAAATGTAATTATTAAAAATTTCTGATTTTTAAAAATATATACAATATCCTTTTACAAAAATAAATTTAAAACTTCCAAACTGTTGTCTGATATGACGGGAGTGGGGAAATGAAGAAACAAAAAACCCAAACAAAAACATAACTCAAATGAATATATATACACAATGTTAGTAAGACCAAACACACCCACATAATTAAAGAGGCCACTGTATTCTGCCTTAAAAAAGGACAAAATCAAGCAGCCCTCTAAGGGGAATGGAGAAGCAGGGGCAAAATAAATTGGACTGGAGAATGTATAAGGCTGACCCAGCTT
>JBBBDQ010002968.1:0-20773 GCA_037127315.1 Ascarosepion bandense | reverse complement strand
TAAGGGCACTCGGGATTGAACCGAGGACATTTCGATCTGCAGTCGAATGCTCTACCACTGAGATACATCCCCCATATCTTCCTAATTCCGACAGAGTATTCTAACAATAAATTCATGAAAACATCTTTCTGGAAAAGGTATAAGTATGGAACACTCGGAATTGAACCAAGGACATTGCGATCTGCAGTCGAACGCTCTACCACTGAGCTACATCCCCCATATCTTCCAAAATCCGACAGAGTATTCTAATAATAAATTCAGGAAAACATCTTTCTGAAAAAGGGATAAGTAGGGGACACTCGGGATTGAACCGAGGACATTTCGATCCGCAGTCGAATGCTCTACCACTGAGCTACATCCCCCATACCGTCACAAATCCGGCAGAGCATTCTAACAATACATTCATGAAAACATCTGTCTTAAAAAGGCATAAGTAGGGGACACTTGGGATTGAACCGAGGACATTTCGGTCTGAAGTCGAGTACTGTACCACTGAGCTACATCCCCCATATATTACGATATCCGCCAGAGTATTCTAACAATAAATTCATGAAAACATCTTTCTGAAAAAGGTATAAGTAGGGGACACTCGGGATTGAACCGAGGACATTTCGATCTGCAGTCGAATGCTCTACCACCGAGCTACATCCCCCATATATTCCGATATCCGCCAGAGTATTCTAACAATAAATTCATGAAAACAACTTTCTGAAAAAGGGATAAGTAGGGGACACTCGGGATTGAACCGAGGACATTTCGATCTGCAGTCGAATGCTCTACCACTGAGCTACATCCTCTATATATTCCAAAATCCGACAGATTATTCTAACAATAAATTCAGGAAACCATCCTTCTGAAAAAGGGATAATTAGAGGACACTCGGGATTGAACCGAGTACATTTCGATCTGGAGTCGAATGCTCTACCACTGATCTACATCCCCCATATCTTCCAAAATCCGATAGAGTATTCTAACAATAAATTCATGAAAACATCTTTCTGAAAAAGGGATAAGTAGGGGACACTCGGGATTGAACCGAGTACATTTCGATCTGCAGTCGAATGCTCTACCACTGAGCTGCATCCCCCATATCTTCCAAAATCCTACAGAGGATTCTAACAATAAATTCATGAAAACATCTTTCTGAAAAAGGGATAAGTATGGGACACTCGGGATTGAACCGATGACATTTCGATCTGCAGTCGAATGCTCTACCACTGAGCTACATCCCCCATATCTTCCAAAATCCGACAGAGTATTCTAACATGAAATTCATGAAAAAATCTTTCTTAAAAAAGTTTAAATAGGGCACACTCGCGATTGAACCGAGGACATGTCGATCTGCCGTCAAATGCTCTCCCACTGAGCTACATTCCCCATGTCTTCCGATATCCGCCAGAGTATTCTAACAATAAATTCATGAAAACATCTTTCTTAAAAATTGAAATAGGGGACACTCGGGATTGAACCGAGGACATTTCGATCTGCAGTCGAATGCTCTACCGCTGAGCTACATCCCCCATATCTTCCGATATCGCCAGAGTATTCTAACAATAAATTCATGAAAACATCTTTCTTAAAAAGTTTAAATAGGGGACAATCGGGATTGAACCGTGGACATCTCGATTCTGCAGTCGAATGCGCTACCACTGAGCTACATCCCCCATACGTTCCAGTAAACGCCAGCGTATTCCAAAAATAAATTCATGAAAACATCTTTCTTAAAAAAGTTTAAATTGGGGACACTCGGGATTGAACCGAGGATATTTCGACCGGCAGTCGAATGCCCTACCACTGAGCTACATCCCACATATCTTCCGATATCTCCAGAGTATTCTAACAATACATTCATGAATACATCTTTTTTAAAAAGATATAGGTTGGGGACACTCGGGATTGAACCGAGGAGATTTCGATCGCCAGTCGAGTGCCCTACCACTGAGCTACATCCCACATACCTACCGATATCCGCCAGAGTATTCTAACATTAAATTCATGAAAAAATCTTTCTTAAAAAAGTTTAAATAGGGTACACTCGAGATTGAACCGAGGACATTTCGATCTGCCGTCGAATGCTCTACCACTGAGCTACATCCCCCATGTCTGCCGATATCCGCCAGAGTATTCTAACAATAAATTCATGAAAACATCTTTCTTAAAAATTGAAATATGGGACACACGGGATTGAACCGAGGACATTTCGATCTGCAGTCGAATGCTCTACCGCTGAGCTACATACCCCCTATCTTCCGATATCGCCAGCGTATTCTAACAATAAATTCATGAAAACATCTTTCCTAAAAAAGTTTAAATACGGGACACTCGGGATTGAACCGAGGATATTTCGACCGGCAATCGAATGCCCTACCACTGAGCTACAGCCCACATAGCCTCCGACATCCGACAGAGTATTCTAACAATAAATTCATGAAAACATCTTTCTTAAAAAAGTTTAAATAGGGGACACTCGAGATTGAACCGAGGACATTTCGATCTGCCGTCGAATGCTCTACCACTGAGCTACATCTCCCACGTCTTCCGATACTCGCCAGAGTATTCTAACAATAAATTCATGAAAACATCTTTCTTAAAAAGGCATAAGTAGGGGACAGTCGGGATTGAACCGAGGACATTTCGATCAGCAGTCGAATGCTCTACCACTGAGCTACATCCCCCACATTTTCCGATATCGCCAGAGTATTCTAACAATAAATTCATGAAAACATCTTTCTTAAAAAAGTTTAAATAGGGAACACTCAGGATTGAACCGAGGACATATCGATCTACAGTCGAATGCTCTACAGCTGAGCTACGTCACACATAGCTTCCGATATCCGCTAGAGGATTCTAACAATAAATTCATGAAAACATCTTTCTTAAAAAAGTAAATGATGGATCACTCGGGATTTAACCGAGGACATTTCGATCTGCAGTCGAATGCTCTACCACTGAGCTACATTCCCCATATCTTCCGATATCCGCTAGAGGATTCTAACAATAAATTCATGAAAACAGCTTTCTTAAAAAGGTATATGTAGGGGACACTCGGGATTGAACCAAGGACATTTCGATCTGCTGTCGAATGCTCAACCACTGAGCTACATCCCCCATATCTTCCGATATCCGCCAGAGTATTCTAAAAATAAATTCATGAAAACATCTTTCTTAAAAAAGTTTAATTAGGGGACACTCGGAATTGCACCTAGGGCATTTCGATCTGCAGTCGAATGCTCTACCACTGAGCTACATCCCCCATATATTCCGATATCCGCCAGTGTATTCTAACATTAAATTCATGAAAACTTCATTCTTAAAAAAATTTCAATAGGGGCCACTCGAGATTGAACCGAGGACATTTCGATCTGCACTCGAATGCTCTACCACTGACCTACATCCCCCATATATTCCGATATCCGCCAGAGTATTCTAACAATAAATTCTTGAAAACACCTTTCTTAAAAAGGTTTAAGTAGGGGACACTCGGGATTGAATCGAGTACAATTCGATGTGCAATCGAATGCTCTACCACTGAGCTACATCCCCCATATCTCCCGAAATCCGCCAGAATTTTCCAACAATACATTCATGAAAACATCTTTTTTTAAAAAGTTTAAATAGTGGACACTCGGTATTGAAGCAAGGACATTTCGATCTGCAGTCAAATGCTCTACCACTGAGCTACATCCCACATATCTTGCCATAACCGCCAGTGTATTCTAACAATAAATTCATGAAAACATCTTTCTTAAAAAGGTATATGTAGGGGACAGTCGGGATTGAAACGAGGATATTTCGATCCGCAGTAGAATGCTCCACTACTGAGCTACATCCCCCATATCTTCCGATATCCGCCAGAGTATTCTAACAATAAATTCATCGAAACATCTTTCTTAAAAAGACATAAGTAGGGGACACTCGGGATTGAACCGAGGACATTTCGATCTGCAGTCGAATGCTCTACCACTGAGCAAAATCCCCTATACCCTCCGAAAACCGCCAGAGTATTCTAACAATAAATTCATGAAAACATCTTTCTTAAAAAAAAGTTTAAATAAGGGACACTCGGGATTGAACCGAGGACATTTCAATCTGCAGTCGAACGCTCTACCACTGAGCTACATACGGCAGATCTTCTGATAACCGCCAGTGTATTCTAACAAAAATATATTCATGAAAACATCTTTCTTAAAAATGTATATGTAGGGGACACTTGGGAATGAATCGAGGACATTTCGATCTACAGTCGAATGCTCTACCACTGAGCTACATCCCCCATATCTTCCGAAAATCGCCAGAGTAACATTCTAACAATAAATTCATGAAAACATCTTTCTTAATGAAGTATAAGTAAGGAACACTCGGGATTGAACCTAGGATATTTCGATCTGCAGTCGAATGCTCTACCACTGAGCTACATCCCCCCTATCTTCCGAAAATCGCCAGATTATTCTAACAATAAAGTCATGAAAACATCTTTCTTAAAAGGTATGAGTAGGGAACACTCGGGATTGAACCGAGGACATTTCGATCTGCAGTCGAATGCTCTACCACTGATCTACATCCCCCTCATCTTCCGCTCTACCGCCAGAGTATTCTAACAATGAATTCATGAAAACATCTTTCTTAAAAAGGCATAAGTAGGGGACACTCGGGATTGAACCGAGAACATTTCGATCTGCAGTCGAATGCTCTAACATTGAGCTACTTCCCCCACATTTTCCGATAATTGCCAGAGTTTTCTAACAATAAATTCATGAAAACATCTTTCTTAAAAGGTGTAAACATCGGACAGTCGGTATTAAACCGAGGACGTTTCGATCTGCAGTCGAATGCTCTACCACTGAGCTACATCGACCATATCTTCAGCTTCCCGCCAGAGTATTCTAACAATAAATTCATCAAAACAACTTTCTTAAAAGGTGTAAGCAGCGGTCACTCGGGATTAAACCGAGGACATTTCGTTCTGCAGTCGAATGCTCTAACACTGAATTTGAATACATGAAACCGTAGAATACACTCGGGATTAAACCACAGAAGATTTTAGCTATAGTCGAATGTTCTACCACTGAGATGTACCCCCATATTCTTTTTCCGGCTAGCTTGAATGCTCAAAAATTGAAAGCACGAAACCATCATTTTAAAAAAGCTTAATAGTAGGGATCAGTCGGTTGCTGAATCGAGGGCATTTCGATCTGCAGTAGAATGCTCCACCACTGAGCTACATACCTCATATCGTCTTTGAGCAGCTTGAATGCTCTAAAATTGAAAGTATGAAACCATTGAGTATGAGTCTATCGGAATTTAACCAATGACATACCGATCTGCAGTCGAATGCTCTACAATTGAGCTACATTCAAACGATGCTTCAGACCAGCTTGAATGCTCTAAAATTGAAAGTATGAAACCACTGAGTATGGGTCAATCGGGATTTAACCAATGACATTCCGATCTGCAGTCGTATGCTCTACAACTCAGCTACATACCGAAGATGCTTCAGAGAAGCTTGAATGCATCTAAAATTGAAAGCATGAAAACATCATTTTAAAAAAGCAGAAACGTAAGGGGGCGCTTGCAATTGAACATAGAATATTCCCAACATTCAAATACTCTACCACTGAGCTACATCCCGGACGTTGCTTCTGACTGTCTTGAATGCTCTTAAATTAAAAGCTTGAAACAATCATTTTGTAAAAACGTAAGCGTAGTGTACATTCGGGATCTAACCGTGGACATTCCAATCTGCAGTCGAATGCACAACCACTACGCTATATCCCCGACGTTGTTATCAGCTTGCATGAATGCTCTAAAATTGAAAGCATTAAAACATCATTTTGAAAAATGTTTAAGGGACACTCGGGATTGAACGGAGGACATTTCGTGTTGCAGCCGAATGCTCTACCAATGAGCTACATGCCCAACGGTGTTCTTGTACCGTGTGAGTGCACTAAAATTGAAAGCATGTTGCCATTATTTTGAAAAAGCTCAAGCGTAGGGTTAACTCGGATTTGAATGTAGGACACTTCGACCGGCACTCGAATGCTCTACCACTGAGCTACATCCCCAACTTTGCTAACGGTTGTCTTGAATGCTCTCAAATTGGAAGCATGAAACCAACATTTTGAAAAAGTTTTCGTGTAGGGTACACTTTGGATTGAACCGAGGATATTTCGACCTGCAATTAAATGTTCTACCACTGAGCTACAGCCCCTATTTTGCTAATGGGTAGCTTGAATGCTCTATACTTGCAGGCATGAAATCTTCATACCTCAAACGTAACGGGCTCTCAGGATTGAAAATATATCATTCGGATATACAGTCGAACGCTCTACCGCTGAGCTACATCCCAAAAGCCGTCGCCGAACAGTTTAAATGCTCTAACATTTCATTCTCTCATTCCATGCTCTACCACTGACCTACATCCCAAAAGCCGTCGCCGAAGAGTTTAAATGCTCTAAAATTTCATTCTGTCTTTCCATGCTCTACCGCTGCGCTACATCCCAAAAGCCGTCGCCGAACAGTTTAAATGCACTAAAATTTCATTCTGTCTTTCCATGCTTTACCACTGAGCTACATCCCAAAAGCCGTCGCCGAACAGCTTCAATGCTCTAAAATTTCATTCTGTCTTTCCATGCTCTACCGCTGAGCTACATCCCTAAAGCCGTCGCTGAACAGCTTAAACGCTATAAAATTTCATTCTGTCTTTCCATGCTCTACCGCTGAGCTACATCCCAAAAGCCGTCGCCGAACAGTTTAAATGCTTTAAAATTTCATTCTGTCTTTCCATGCTCTACCGCTGAGCTACATCCCAAAAGCCGTCGCCGAACAGTTTAAATGCTTTAAAATTTCATTCTGTCTTTCCATGCTCTACCACTGAGCTACATCCCAAAAGCCGTCGCCGAACAGTTTAAATCCTCTAAAATTTCATTCTGTCTTTCCATGCTCTACCGCTGAGCTACATCCCAAAAGCCGTCGTTGAACAGCTTAAATGCGCTAAAATTTCATTCTGTCTTTCCATGCTCTACCGCTGAGCTACATCCCAAAAGCAGTAAACGAACATTTTAAATGCTCTAAAATTTCATTCTGTCTTTCCATGCTCTACCGCTGAGCTACATCCCAAAAGCCGTCGCCGAACAGTTTAAATGCTTTAAAATTTCATACTGTCTTTCCATGCTCTACCGCTGAGCGACATCCCAAAAGCCGTCGCCGAACTGTTTAAATGCTCTAAAATTTCATTCTGTCTTTCCATGCTCTACCGCTGAGCTACATCCCAAAATGCCGTCGCCGAACAGTTTAAATTCTCTAAAATTTCCATTCTGTCTTTCCATGCTCTACCGCTGAGCTACATCCCAAAATCCGTCACCGAACAGTTTAAATGCTCTAAAATTTCATTCTGTCTTTCCATGCTCTACCACTGAGGTACATTGCAAAAGCCTTCGCCGAACAGCTTCAATGCTCTAAAATTTCATTCTGTCTTTCCATGCTCTACCGCTGAGCTACATCCCAAAATGCCGTCGCCGAACAGTTTAAATTCTGTAAAATTTCATTCTGTCTTTCCATGTTCTACCGCTGAGCTACATTCCAAAAGCCGTCGCCGAACAGTTTAAATTCTGTAGAATTTCATTCTGTCTTTCAATACTCTACCACGGAGCTACATCCCAAAAGCCGTCTCGGAACAGCTTAAATGCTTTAAATTTCATCCTGTCTTTCCATGCACTCACGCTGAGGTACATCCCAAAAGCCGTCGCCTAACAGTTTAAATGCTTTAAAATTTCATTCGGTCTTTCCATACTCTACCACTGAGCTACATCCCAAAAGCCGTCGTTGAACAGCTTAAGTGCTCTAAAATTTCATTCTGTCTTTCCATGCTCTACCGCTGAGCTACATCACAAAAGCAGTCGCCGAACAGCTTCAATGCTCTAAAATTTCATTCTGTCTTTCCATGCTCTACCACTGAGCTACATCCCAAAAGCCGTCGCCGAACAGTTTAAATGCTCTAAAATTTCTGTCTCTCTTTCCATGCTCTACCGCTGAGCTACATCCCAAAAGCCGTCGCCGAACAGTTTAAATGCTCTAAAATTTCATTCTGTCTTTCCATGCTCTACCGCTAATCTACATCCCAAAAGCCGTCGCCAAACAGTTTAAATGCTCTAAAATTTCATTCTGTCTTTCCATGCTCTAGCGCTGAGCTACATCCCAAAAGCCGTCTCCGACAAGTTTAAATGCTTTAAAATTTCATTCGGTCTTTCCATGCTCTACCGCTGAGCTACATCCCAAAAGCCGTCGTTGAACAGCTTAAATGCGCTAAAATTTCATTCTGTCTTTCCATGCTCTACCGCTGAGCTACATCCCAAAAGCAGTAAACGAACATTTTAAATGCTCTAAAATTTCATTCTGTCTTTCCATGCTCTACCGCTGAGCTACATCCCAAAAGCCGTCGCCGAACAGTTTAAATGCTTTAAAATTTCATTCTGTCTTTCCATGCTCTACCGCTGAGCGACATCCCAAAAGCCGTCGCCGAACTGTTTAAATGCTCTAAAATTTCATTCTGTCTTTCCATGCTCTACCGCTGAGCTACATCCCAAAATGCCGTCGCCGAACAGTTTAAATTCTCTAAAATTTCCATTCTGTCTTTCCATGCTCTACCGCTGAGCTACATCCCAAAATGCCGTCGCCGAACAGTTTAAATTCTGTAAAATTTCATTCTGTCTTTCCATGTTCTACCGCTGAGCTACATTCCAAAAGCCGTCGCCGAACAGTTTAAATTCTGTAGAATTTCATTCTGTCTTTCAATACTCTACCACGGAGCTACATCCCAAAAGCCGTCTCGGAACAGCTTAAATGCTTTAAATTTCATCCTGTCTTTCCATACACTCACGCTGAGGTACATCCCAAAAGCCGTCGCCTAACAGTTTAAATGCTTTAAAATTTCATTCGGTCTTTCCATACTCTACCACTGAGCTACAACCCAAAAGCCGTCGTTGAACAGCTTAAGTGCTCTAAAATTTCATTCTGTCTTTCCATGCTCTACCGCTGAGCTACATCACAAAAGCAGTCGCCGAACAGCTTCAATGCTCTAAAATTTCATTCTGTCTTTCCATGCTCTACCACTGAGCTACATCCCAAAAGCCGTCGCCGAACAGTTTAAATGCTCTAAAATTTCTGTCTCTCTTTCCATGCTCTACCGCTGAGCTACATCCCAAAAGCCGTCGCCGAACAGTTTAAATGCTCTAAAATTTTATTCTGTCTTTCCATGCTCTACCGCTAATCTACATCCCAAAAGCCGTCGCCAAACAGTTTAAATGCTCTAAAATTTCATTCTGTCTTTCCATGCTCTAGCGCTGAGCTACATCCCAAAAGCCGTCTCCGACAAGTTTAAATGCTTTAAAATTTCATTCGGTCTTTCGATGCTCTACCACTGAGCTACATCCCAAAAGCCCTCGTTGAACAGCTTAGATGCTCTAAAATTTCATTCTGTCTTTCCATGCTCTACCGCTGAGCTACATCCCAAAAGCAGTCAACGAACATTTTAAATGCTCTAAAATTTCATTCTGTCTTTCCATGCTCTACCGATGAGCTACATCCCAAAAGCCGTCCCCGAACAGTTTAAATGCTCTAAAATTTCATTCTGTCTTTCCATGCTCTACCGCTGAGCTACATCCCAAAAGCCGTCGCCGAGCAGTTTCAATGCTCTAAAATTTCATTCTGTCTTTCCATGATTTACCACTGAGCTACATCCCAAAAGCCGTGCCCGAACAGCTTCAATGCTCTAAAATTTCATTCTGTCTTTCCATGCTCTACCGCTGAGCTACATCCTAAAGCCGTCGTTGAACAGCTTAAATGCTATAAAATTTAATTCTGTCTTTCCATGCTCTACCGCTGAGCTACATCCCAAAAGCCGTCGCCGAACAGTTTAAATGCTTTAAAATTTCATTCTGTCTTTCCATGCTCTACCGCTGAGCTACATCCCAAAATGCCGTCGCCGAACAGTTTAAATTCTCTAAAATTTCATTCTGTCTTTCCATGCTCTACCGCTGAGCTACATCCCAAAATCCGTCACCGAACAGTTTAAATGCTCTAAAATTTCATTCTGTCTTTCCATGCTCTACCACTGAGGTACATCCCAAAAGCCTTCGCCGAACAGCTTCAATGCTCTAAAATTTCATTCTATCTTTCCATGCTCTACCGCTGAGCTACATCCCAAATTGCCGTCGCCGAACAGTTTAAATTCTGTAAAATTCATTCTGTCTTTCCATGCTCTACCGCTGAGCTACATTCCAAAAGCCGTCGCCGAACATTTTAAATGCTTTAAAATTTCATTCTGTCTTTCAATACTCTACCACGGAGCTACATCCCAAAAGCCGTCTCGGAACAGCTTCAATGCTCTAAAATTTCATTCTGTCTGTCCATGCTCTACCGCTGAGTTACATCCCAAAAGCCGTCGCCGAACAGCTTAAATGCTCTAAAATTTCATTCTGTCTTTCCATGCTCTACCGCTGAGCGACATCCCAAAAGCCGTCGCCGAACAGTTTAAATGCTGTAAAATTTCTGTCTCTCTTTCCATGCTCTACCGCTAATCTACATCCCAAAAGCCGTCGCCGAACAGTTTAAATGCTCTAAAATTTCATTCTGTCTTTCCATGCGCTACCACTGAGGTACATCCCAAAAGCCTTCGCCGAAGAGCTTCAATGCTCTAAAATTTCATTCTTTCTTTCCATGCTCTACCGCTGAGCTACATCCCAAATTGCCGTCGCCGAACTGTTGAAATTCTGTAAAATTTCATTCTGTCTTTCCATGCTCTACCGCTGAGCTACATTCCAAAAGCCGTCGCCGAACATTTTAAATGCTTTAAAATTTCATTCCGTCTTTCAATACTCTACCACGGAGCTACATCCCAAAAGCCGTCTCGGAACAGCTTAAATGCTCTAAAATTTCATTCTGTCTTTCCATGCTCTACCGCAGAGCTACATCCCAAAAGCCGTCGCCGAACAGCTTAAATGCTCTAAAATTTCATTCTGTCTTTCCATGCTCTACCGCTGAGCTACATCCCAAAAGCCGTCGCCGAACAGCTTAAATGCTCTAAAATTTCTGTCTCTCTTTCCATGCTCTACCGCTAATCTACATCCCAAAAGCCGTCGCCGAACAGTTTAAATGCTCTAAAATTTCATTCTGTCTTTCCATGCGCTACCGCTGAGCTACATCCCAAAAGCCGTCGCCGAACAGTTTAAATGCTCTAAAATTTCATTCTGTCTTTCCATGCTCTACCGCTGAGCTACATCCTAAAAGCAGTCAACGAACATTTTAAATGCTCTAAAATTTCATTCTGTCTTTCCATGCTCTACCGCTGAGCTACATCCCAACAGCCGTCCCTGAACAGTTTAAATGCTCTAAAATTTCATTCTGTCTTTCCATGCTCTACCGCTGAGCTACATCCCAAAAGCCGTCGCCGAACAGTTTAAATGCTCTAAAATTTTATTCTATCTTTCCATGCTTTACCACTGAGCTACATCCCAAAAGCCGTCGCCGAACAGCTTCAATGCTCTAAAATTTCATTCTATCTTTCCATGCTCTACCGCTGAGCTACATCCCAAAAGCCGTCGCCGAAGAGTTTAAACGCTTTAAAATTTCATTCTGTCTTTCCATGCTCTACCGCTGAGCTACATCCCAAAAGCCGTCGCCGAATAGTTTAAATGCTTTAAAATTTCATTCTGTCTTTCCATGCTCTACCACTGAGCTACATCCCAAAAGCCGTCGCCGAACAGTTTAAATCCTCTAAAATTTCATTCTCTCTTTCCATGCTCTACCGCTGAGCTACATCCCGAAAGCCGTCGCCGAACAGTTTAAACGCTTTAAAATTTCATTCGGTCTTTCCATGCTCTACCCCTGAGCTACATCCCAAAAGCCGTCGTTGAACAGCTTAAATGCTCTAAAATTTCATTCTGTCTTTCCATGCTCTACCGATGAGCTACATCCCAAAAGCCGCCGCCGAACAGTTTAAATCCTCTAAAATTTCATTCTGTCTTTCCATGCTCTACCGCTGAGCTACATCTCGAAAGCCGTCGCCGACCAGTTTAAACGCTTTAAAATTTCATTCGGTCTTTCCATGCTCTACTACTGAGCTACATCCCAAAAGCCGTCGCCGAACAGTTTACATGCTCTAAAATTTCATTCTGTCTTTCCATGCTCTACCGCTGAGCTACATCCCAAAATGCCGTCGCCGAACAGTTTAAATGCTTTAAAATTTCATTCTCTCTTTCAATACTCTACCACGGAGCTACATCCCAAAAGCCGTCTCTGAACAGCTTAACTGGTCTAAAATTTCATCCCGTCTTTCCATGCACTAACGCTGAGGTACACCCCAAAAGCCGTCGCCGAACAGTTTAAATGCTTTAAAATTTCATTCGGTCTTTCCATACTCTACCACTGAGCTACATCCCAAAAGCCGTCGTTGAACAGCTTAAATGCTCTAAAATTTCATTCTGTCTTTCCATGCACTACCGCTGAGCTACATCCCAAAAGCAGTCGCCGAACAGCTTCAATGCTCTAAAATTTCATTCTGTCTTTCCATGCTCTAACGCTGAGCTACATCCCAAAAGCCGTCGCCGAACAGCTAAAATGCTCTAAAATTTCATTCTGTCTTTTCATGCTCTACCGCTGAGCTACATCCCAAAAGCGGTCGCCGAACAGTTTAAATGCTCTAAAATTTCATTCTGTCTTTCCATGCTCTACCACAGAGGTACATCCCAAAAGACTTCGCCGAACATCTTCAATACTCTAAAATTTCATTCTGTCTTTCCATGCTCTACCGCTGAGCTACATCCCAAAACGCCGTCGCCGATCAGTTTAAATTCTCTAAAATTTCATTCTGTCTTTCCATGCTCTACCGCTGAGCTACATCCCAAAAGCCATCGCCGAACAGTTTAAATGCTCTAAAATTTCATTGTCTTTCCATGCTCTATCGCTGAGCTACATCCCAAAAGCCGTCGCCGAACAGCTTAAATGCTCTAAAATTTCATTCTGTCTTTCCATGCTCTACCGCTGAGCTACATCCCAAAAGCCGTCGCCGAACAGTTTAAATGCTCTAAAATTTCTGTCTCTCTTTCCATGCTCTACCGCTAATCTACATCCCAAAAGCCGTCGCCGAACAGTTTAAATGCTCTAAAATTTCATTCTGTCTTTCCATGCGCTACCGCTGAGCTACATCCCAAAAGCCGTCGCCGAACAGTTTAAATGCTCTAAAATTTCATTCTGTCTTTCCATGCTCTACCGCTGAGCTACATCCCAAAAGCAGTCAACGAACATTTTAAATGCTCTAAAATTTCATTCTGTCTTTCCATGCTCTACCGCTGAGCTACATCCCAACAGCCGTCCCCGAACAGTTTAAATGCTCTAAAATTTCATTCTGTCTTTCCATGCTCTACCGCTGAGCTACATCCCAAAAGCCGTCGCCGAACAGTTTAAATGCTCTAAAATTTTATTCTATCTTTCCATGCTTTACCACTGAGCTACATCCCAAAAGCCGTCGCCGAACAGCTTCAATGCTCTAAAATTTCATTCTGTCTTTCCATGCTCTACCGCTGAGCTACATCCCAAAAGCCGTCGCCGAAGAGTTTAAACGCTTTAAAATTTCATTCTGTCTTTCCATGCTCTACCGCTGAGCTACATCCCAAAAGCCGTCGCCGAACAGTTTAAATGCTCTAAAATTTCATTCTGTATTTCCATGCTCTACCGCTGAGCTACATCCCAAAACCCTCGCCGAACAGTTTAAATGCTCTAAAATTTCATTCTATCTTTCCATGCTCTACCGCTGAGCTACATCACAAATACCGTCGCCGAACAGTTTAAATGCTCTAAAATTTCATTCTGTCTTTCCATGCTCTACCGCTGTGCCACATCCCAAAACCGTCGCCGAACAGTTTAAATGCTCTAAAATTTCATTCTGTCTGTCCATGCTCTACCACTGAGCTACATCCTAAAAGCCGTCGCCGAACAGTCTAAATGCACTAAAATTTCATTCTGTCTTTCCATGCTCTACCACTGAGCTACATCCCAAAAGCTGTCGCCGAACAGTTTAAATGCTCTAAAATTTCATTCTGTATTTCCATGCTCTACACTGAGCTACATTCCAAAAGTCGTCGCCGAAGAGTTTAAATGCTTTAAAATTTCATTCTGTCTTTCCATGCTCTACCGCTGAGCTACATCTCCAAAAGCCGTCGCCGAACTGTTTAAATGCTCTAAAATTTCATTCTGTCTTTCCATGCTCTACCGCTGAGCTACATCCCAAAATGCCGTCGCCGAACAGTTTTAAATTCTCTAAAATTTCATTCTGTCTTTCCATGCTCTACCGCTGAGCTACATCCCAAAATCCGTCACCGAAAAATTTAAATGCTCTAAAATTTCATTCTGTCTTTCCATGCCCTACCACTGAGGTACATCCCACAAGCCTTCGCCGAACAGCTTCAATGCTCTAAAATTTCATTCTGTCTTTCCATGCTCTACCGCTGAGCTACATCCCAAAATGCCGTCGCCGAACAGTTTAAATTCTCTAAAATTTCATTCTGCCTTTCCATGCTCTACGGCGGAGCTACATCCCAAAAGCCGTCGCCGAACAGTTTAAATGCTCTAAAATTTCATTCTGTCTTTCCATGCTCTCCCGCTGAGCTACATCCCAAAAGCCGTCGCCGAACAGTTTAAATGCGCTAAAATTTCATTCCGTCTTTCCATGCTCTACCGCTGAGCTACATCCCAAAAGCCATCGCCGAACAGTTTAAATGCTCTAAAATTTCATTCTGTCTTTCCATGCTCTACCACTGAGCTACATCCCAAAAGCCGTCGCCGAACAGTTTAAATCCTCTAAAATTTCATTCTGTCTTTCCATGCTCTACCGCTGGGCTACATCCAAAAAGCCGTCGCCGAACATTTTAAATGCTCTAAAATTTCATTCTGTATTTCCATGCTCTACCGCTGAGCTACATCCCAAAAGCCCTCGCCGAACAGTTTAAATGCTCTAAAATTTCATTCTGTCTTTCCATGCTCTACCGCTGTGCCACATCCCAAAACCGCCGCCGAACAGTTTAAATGCTCTAAAATTTCATTCTGTCTTTCCATGCTCTACCACTGAGCTACATCCCAAAAGCCGTCGCCGAACAGTCTAAATGCACTAAAACTTCATTCTGTCTTTCCATGCTCTACCACTGAGCTACATCCCAAAAGCTGTCGCCGAACAGTTTAAATGCTCTAAAATTTCATTCTGTATTTCCATGCTCTACCGCTGAGCTACATCCCAAAAGTCGTCGCCGAAGAGTTTAAATGTTTTAAAATTTCATTCTGTCTTTCCATGCTCTACCGCTGAGCTACATCTCCGAAAAGCCGTCGCCGAACTGTTTAAATGCTCTAAAATTTCATTCTGTCTTTCCATGCTCTACCGCTGAGCTACATCCCAAAATGCCGTCGCCGAACAGTTTTAAATTCTCTAAAATTTCATTCTGTATTTCCAAGCTCTACCGCTGAGCTACATCCCAAAATCCGTCACCGAACAATTTAAATGCTCTAAAATTTCATTCTGTCTTTCCATGCCCTACCACTGAGGTACATCCCACAAGCCTTCGCCGAACAGCTTCAATGCTCTAAAATTTCATTCTGTCTTTCCATGCTCTACCGCTGAGCTACATCCCAAAATGCCGTCGCCGAACAGCTTAAATTCTCTAAAATTTCATTCTGTCTTTCCATGCTCTACGGTGGAGCTACATCCCAAAAGCGGTCGCCGAACAGTTTAAATGCTCTAAAATTTCATTCTGTCTTTCCATGCTCTCCCGCTGAGCTACATCCCAAAAGCCGTCGCCGAACAGTTTAAATGCTCTAAAATTTCATTCCGTCTTTCCATGCTCTACCGCTGAGCTACATCCCAAAAGCCATCGCCGAACAGTTTAAATGCTCTAAAATTTCATTCTGTCTTTCCATGCTCTACCACTGAGCTACATCCCAAAAGCCGTCGCCGAACAGTTTAAATCCTCTAAAATTTCATTCTGTCTTTCCATGCTCTACCGCTGAGCTACATCCCAAAAGCCGTCTCCGAACAGTTTAAATGCTCTAAAATTTAATTCTGTCTTTCCATGCTCTACCGCTGAGCTACATCACAAATACCGACGCCGAACAGTTTAAATGCTCTAAAATTTCATTCTGTCTTTCCATGCTCTACCACTGAGCTACATCCCAAACGCCCTCGCCGAACAGTTTAAATGCTCTAAAATTTCATTCTGTCTTTCCATGCTCTACCGCTGTGCTACATCCCAAAACCGTCGCCGAACAGTTTAAATGCTCTAAAATTTCATTCTGTCTTTCCATGCTCTACCGCTGAGCTATATCCCAAAAGCCGTCCCCGACCAGTTTAAATGCTCTAAAATTTCATTCTGTCTTTCCATGCTCTACCGCTGAGCTACATCCCAAAAGCCGTCGCCGAACTGTTTAAATGCTCTAAAATTTCATTCTGTCTTTCCATGCTCTACCGCTGAGCTACATCCCAAAATGCCGTCGCCGAACAGTTTTAAATTCTCTAAAATTTCATTCTGTCTTTCCATGCTCTACCGCTGAGCTACATTTGAAAATCCGTCACCGAACAATTTAAATGCTCTAAAATTTCATTCTGTCTTTCCATGCCCTACCACTGAGGTACATCCCACAAGCCTTCGCCGAACAGCTTCAATGCTCTAAAATTTCATTCTGTCTTTCCATGCTCTACCGCTGAGCTACATCCCAAAATGCCGTCGCCGAACAGTTTAAATTCTCTAAAATTTCATTCTCTCTTTCCATGCTCTACGGCTGAGCTACATCCCAAAAGCTGTCGCCGAACAGTTTAAATGCTCTAAAATTTCATTCTGTCTTTCCATGCTCTACCACTGAGCTACATCCCCAAAGCCGTCGCCGAACAGTTTAAATGCTCTAAAATTTCATTCTGTCTTTCCATGCTCTACCGCTGAGCTACATCGCACAAAGCCGTCGCCGAACCGTTTAAATGCAGTAAAATTTCATTCTGTCTTTCCATGCTCTACCACTGTGCTACATCCCAAAAGCCGTCGCCGAACAGTTTAAATGCTCTAAAATTTCATTCTGTCTTTCCATGCTCTACCGCTGAGCTACATCCCAAAATCCGTCACCGAACAGTTTAAATGCTCTAAAATTTCATTCTGTCTTTCCATGCTCTACCACTGAGGTACATCCCAAAAGCCTTCGCCGAACAGCTTCAATGCTCTAAAATTTCATTCCGTCTTTCCATGCTCTACCGCTGAGCTACATCCCAAAATGCCGTCGCCGAACAGTTTAAATTCTCTAAAATTTCATTCTGTCTTTCCATGCTCTACCGCTGAGCTACATCCCAAAAGCCGTCGCCGAACAGTTTAAATGCTTTAAAATTTCATTCTGTCTTTTCATGCTCTACCGCTGAGCTACATCCCAAAAGCCGTCGCCGAACAGTTTAAATGCTCTAAAATTTCATTCTGTCTTTCCATGCTCTACCGCTGAGCTACATCCCAAAAGCCTTCGCCGAACAGTTTAAATCCTCTAAAATTTCATTCTGTCTTTCCATGCTCTACCACTGATCTACATCCCAAAAGCTCTCGCCGAACAGTTTAACTGCTCTAAAATTTCATTCTGTCTTTCCATGCTCTACCACTGAGCTACATCCCAAAGCCGTCGCCGAACAGTTTAAATTCTCTAAAATTTCATTCTGTCTTTCCATGCTCTACCACTGAGCTACATCCCAAAAGCCGTCGCCGAACTGTTTAAATGCTCTAAAATTTCATTCTGTCTTTCCATGCTCTACCGCTGAGCTACATCCCGAAAAGCCGTCGCCGAACAGTTTAAATCCTCTAAAATTTCATTCTGTCTTTCCATGCTCTACCGCTGAGCTACATCCCAAAAGCCGTCGCCGAACTGTTTAAATCCTCTAAAATTTCCTTCTGTCTTTCCATGCTCTACCGCTGAGCTCCATCCCGAAAGCCGTCGTCGAACAGTTTAAATCCTCTAAAATTTCATTCTGTCTTTCCATGCTCTACCGCTGAGTTACATCCCAAAAGCCGTCGCCGAACAGTTTAAATTCTCTAAAATTTCATTCTGTCTTTCCATGCTCTACCATTGAGCTACATCCCAAAAGCCGTCGCCGAAAAGTTTAAATCCTCTAAAATTTCATTCTGTCTTTCCATGCTCTACCGCTGAGCTACATCCCAAAAGCCGTCGCCGAACTGTTTAAATGCTCTAAAATTTCATTCTGTCTTTCCATGCTCTACCGCTGAGCTACATCCCGAAAGCCGTCCCCGAACAGTTTAAATCCTCTAAAATTTCATTCTGTCTTTCCATGCTCTACCGCTGAGCTACATCCCAAAAGCCGTCGCCGAACTGTTTAAATGCTCTAAAATTTCATTCTGTCTTTCCATGCTCTACCGCTGAGCTACATCCCAAAATGCCGTCGCCGAACAGTTTTAAATTCTCTAAAATTTCATTCTGTCTTTCCATGCTCTACCGCTGAGCTACATTTGAAAATCCGTCACCGAACAATTTAAATGCTCTAAAATTTCATTCTGTCTTTCCATGCCCTACCACTGAGGTACATCCCACAAGCCTTCGCCGAACAGCTTCAATGCTCTAAAATTTCATTCTGTCTTTCCATGCTCTACCGCTGAGCTACATCCCAAAATGCCGTCGCCGAACAGTTTAAATTCTCTAAAATTTCATTCTCTCTTTCCATGCTCTACGGCTGAGCTACATCCCAAAAGCTGTCGCCGAACAGTTTAAATGCTCTAAAATTTCATTCTGTCTTTCCATGCTCTACCACTGAGCTACATCCCCAAAGCCGTCGCCGAACAGTTTAAATGCTCTAAAATTTCATTCTGTCTTTCCATGCTCTACCGCTGAGCTACATCGCACAAAGCCGTCGCCGAACCGTTTAAATGCAGTAAAATTTCATTCTGTCTTTCCATGCTCTACCACTGTGCTACATCCCAAAAGCCGTCGCCGAACAGTTTAAATGCTCTAAAATTTCATTCTGTCTTTCCATGCTCTACCGCTGAGCTACATCCCAAAATCCGTCACCGAACAGTTTAAATGCTCTAAAATTTCATTCTGTCTTTCCATGCTCTACCACTGAGGTACATCCCAAAAGCCTTCGCCGAACAGCTTCAATGCTCTAAAATTTCATTCCGTCTTTCCATGCTCTACCGCTGAGCTACATCCCAAAATGCCGTCGCCGAACAGTTTAAATTCTCTAAAATTTCATTCTGTCTTTCCATGCTCTACCGCTGAGCTACATCCCAAAAGCCGTCGCCGAACAGTTTAAATGCTTTAAAATTTCATTCTGTCTTTTCATGCTCTACCGCTGAGCTACATCCCAAAAGCCGTCGCCGAACAGTTTAAATGCTCTAAAATTTCATTCTGTCTTTCCATGCTCTACCGCTGAGCTACATCCCAAAAGCCTTCGCCGAACAGTTTAAATCCTCTAAAATTTCATTCTGTCTTTCCATGCTCTACCACTGATCTACATCCCAAAAGCTCTCGCCGAACAGTTTAACTGCTCTAAAATTTCATTCTGTCTTTCCATGCTCTACCACTGAGCTACATCCCAAAGCCGTCGCCGAACAGTTTAAATTCTCTAAAATTTCATTCTGTCTTTCCATGCTCTACCACTGAGCTACATCCCAAAAGCCGTCGCCGAACTGTTTAAATGCTCTAAAATTTCATTCTGTCTTTCCATGCTCTACCGCTGAGCTACATCCCGAAAGCCGTCGCCGAACAGTTTAAATCCTCTAAAATTTCATTCTGTCTTTCCATGCTCTACCGCTGAGCTACATCCCAAAAGCCGTCGCCGAACTGTTTAAATCCTCTAAAATTTCCTTCTGTCTTTCCATGCTCTACCGCTGAGCTCCATCCCGAAAGCCGTCGTCGAACAGTTTAAATCCTCTAAAATTTCATTCTGTCTTTCCATGCTCTACCGCTGAGTTACATCCCAAAAGCCGTCGCCGAACAGTTTAAATTCTCTAAAATTTCATTCTGTCTTTCCATGCTCTACCATTGAGCTACATCCCAAAAGCCGTCGCCGAAAAGTTTAAATCCTCTAAAATTTCATTCTGTCTTTCCATGCTCTACCGCTGAGCTACATCCCAAAAGCCGTCGCCGAACTGTTTAAATGCTCTAAAATTTCATTCTGTCTTTCCATGCTCTACCGCTGAGCTACATCCCGAAAGCCGTCGCCGAACAGTTTAAATCCTCTAAAATTTCATTCTGTCTTTCCATGCTCTACCATTGAGCTACATCCCAAAAGCCGTCGCCGAACAGTTTAAATCCTCTAAAATTTCATTCTGTCTTTCCATGCTCTACCGCTGAGCTACATCCCAAAAGCCGTCGCCGAACTGTTTAAATCCTCTAAAATTTCATTCTGTCTTTCCATGCTCTACCGCTGAGCTACATCCCGAAAGCCGTCGCCGAACAGTTTAAATCCTCTAAAATTTCATTCTGTCTTTCCATGCTCTACCGCTGAGCTACATCCCAAAAGCCGTCGCCGAACAGTTTAAATTCTCTAAAATTTCATTCTGTCTTTCCATGCTCTACCATTGAGCTACATCCCAAAAGCCGTCGCCGAACAGTTTAAATCCTCTAAAATTTCATTCTGTCTTTCCATGCTCTGCCGCTGAGCTACATCCCAAAAGCCGTCGCCGAACTGTTTAAATCCTCTAAAATTTCATTCTGTCTTTCCATGCTCTCCCGCTGAGCTACATCCCGAAAGCCGTCG